>JAJOOS010012187.1:0-49196 GCA_029582725.1 Solanum chiquidenum
AAACTGATAATCTTATTGTATTAAATACATTATCAACTACAAAATGATACATTTATAGATACCCTCTATTTCAGCTTACATACACCTTTCTTTCACAACCTTATTGTATCAAGTACATTATTATCAACTACAAAATAATACAGTATATAAAAAAATGTATCTTATCAACTTGAAATCTTTCACAATTGCATATTTATGCAACAACCTGTTAAAATTAAAGAAATTAGTGATACATTCCATAAAACATTTATTTCTATGTATCAATCACAAACAATCAAACAACTAAACTTATACTTAGTATCAGGTACAAAATATAACTATAATCTGATACATACCTTCATTCTTGAATATTTTGATGTTTTTACAAATTACATGTATAATGTATCATCTATAAAGTATACTATTTCACAAAAACAACAAGATACAAAAATAGTAATGTATCATGCTAAACATTTGGTCATGATACAATAATTTAAATTAATATTACATGTATCACACATTAACTTGTTGATCTGTAAGCAAACACTTTTAATGCAAAATTATTTAATGTATCTAATTAATAGGAGTATAGTACTTGTCAATTTATACAAGAAACATAAATATTAAAGTATCACATTGTATAGTAATCTCAAAAACACAAATAAAAAAATGAATTAACAACACAATATATGTAATTCCATACCTCTGAATTCTGATAGTCAGATTTATTCCTCTATGAAATTAAAGCTCTGATCTATTTTATACATTGCAAATCGAGGCTCATATGTTTTCCAAATTCTTGAATGTTAGATCTTTTTTTTCCAGATTCTTCATTGTCTCTGCAAAATCAAAACATTCATGGTATATCTTCCCAATTTTTTTTGATAATTTTGAATTAAAATTGAAAGGATCTTCGATGAATTGGGAGAAGAAATTTGAAATCTATCACTTATGTATCGTACATAACTCACCTTGGTTTTGCAGATTCTTGAATGTATTCATCATATATCGGCTATTGTTTTCGACTTTTTAAATCTATTACGATTTGAGTAAGAATTGAAAGAAGAAAATTTGAATTGTTTGAAGCCAAACGAATTTGAAATAGAATTGAGAGAAGAAAAATTGAATTTTGAATTGAAGGTGGGCGGATTTGAAAGAGAATTGAGAGAAGAAAAATTAAATTTTGATTTGAATCTATTAAGATTTGGAAGAGATTGAAATCAATTAGATTAACGTGATTTGGAGAACTCACAATCAATTTTGTATTCTCTTGCCTGTTTCAACGTATTTTTTGTTTTAAAACTTTAAAATTGATTTCTTTTGTTCTACTTTAATTTAATTAGTATTTTTTCTACTATTATATTAGAGGGAGTTTGCTCAAAGCAGACTCCTCTCCATCAACATGCCTGCTTGGCATAGTAGGGGTAATATTTTCTCTTATTACATAAGAGACAATTTGTGCTGAAACAGGCACGTCTTCGTCAACGTGCCTGTTTTAGCGCGTTCTTTAAAAAAAACTTAATTTTTTTTTTATTCTATTTTAATTTAATTAGTGTATAATTTTTCCGCATTCGTCGATGTGCTTGCTTCAGCCTATTTTTTTTTTAAACTTAAAAATTTATTTCTTTTGTTCTACTTTAATTTAATTAGTGTATAATTTTTTCAAAATTATGGAATCCGTTTTAGCTATGAATTTTTGTTTTAAATTCAAGAAGACGTGCATGCTTCAGTGTGTTTCAAAAAAATATTTTTTAAAAAATTACTTCTTTTGTTCTACTTTAATTTAATTAGTGTATAATTTTTTCAAAATCATTGAATCCGTTTTAGTTATGACTTTTAGTTTTAAATTCATATTCTTTAGTTATTGCTTTATGGAATCCGTTTTAGCTATGACTTTAGTTATTTTGAACGTCGGTAATATTTGTTTATATCTTGTAACTATTTTGAGTGAAAAATCAACGATTGATGACGAAAAATACATTAATTATGGACATCTTTATGAAACTCTTCACAATAAATTTGCGCAAACAAAAAGTAATTAACAACTTAAATATCTAAAAATCATATCAAAATTTAATCAACTTTCTATATTCTACATACATCACATAAATTAAAATAAAAAATATTAATATATTGGGCATGTGTTAGCACGTGCACCTTTTACTAGTATAAATAGAAACGGTGGAAGTACTAGGATTAAGCTACTCCATCCATTCCATATTAATTGAATTGTTGAGACATTTTTCATTTTTCAAATTAACTTAATTGTTCAGTTTTCAAGACTACATTTAGAGTGTTCTTCCAATTTTATCCTTCATAAATTAGTATTGAGATTAGTAATTAATTAATATTTAGTTATTTTAATCATAAGTTTGACAATAATTAATAAGGATAAAAATGATAAACTATATAAGGACAGAGTAATTCAATTAATGAATGTGAAAGATTCCCATAACCTGGTCGTCGTTAACCGCGTCCGACGTGTAAACCCACTCCCCCACTAGCTTCCTCCAAAACTCTCTGCAAAACCCTAATCAGTTACCTCGGGTTTTCGCCCCAAATTTTCCCGCTTCAATCACCCTCAACTCTCATACTTGCTCTTTACTTTCAATCTGATGGTCTTGCTTAGTTTTCATTTTTCACCTGAAAATGTTGCACTTTCTTTCCCTGCTTCTTCTTCTTCTTCTACTACCACTGTCTTCTCCTTTTCCGGCGACTGGTCCTCACATTGCCGATGTCAACATACTGCTGCCTCCCAAAATGACACACCCAGTTGAGTACAGACTTCAAGGAAGTGATGGTTGCTTCAAATGGTATGTCTCTAAATCCGACTCTGTATGGGAAGTTCGAGTCAGTTTGCTTGCACCTGGACTAATTTATCCTGTCAAATGTAACTTAGGTATATATGAGAAGAAATTACTTAGCTTATCTGCTTATGTCTGGTCTCAGGTGGTTTCCGTTCAAACTACATGGTGTAAATTTCTCTTAATGTTGGTGTATTAGCTATAAGAGTATAGGTGGTACGTTTGAAGGAACTATTGAGCTTAGTTTGGTGTTTTAGTTGTGCGAGTATAGGTGATAGATTTCAGTGAACGTTTGAGCTATGCAGGCATTCTCTTAGCTCTGTTCTCTGTTTAGTTCTTGAAGTTTATGCTGGCGTTTTTGTCTGTTGCTGATTGTTACTTTGTCTTGCTTGCTTTTGGGAGCTGAGGTTTTGATGATGGGTGATCCATTTTTCTGAATAGGCTATTAATAGGAAATTATTGGGGGGTTTCAAGAGCCATGATAAGTGAAGTTTGAATAGTTTATGATTACAAAGGATATCAATAGTAACATATATTGCCAAGTGTTTACTTTGATAGTATTAAGGAACGGTATTAGATGCAAAATTATTCAGGCTTGAATAATGTTTTTTGCTTCTTTTTTATGCTCTATGTTTCATAGAACAAATCTCATGCCATTATAAGTTTATTGAGCACTTTAAAACCATGATTCATCACCTGATTTTCTATTGACAACTGATACTCTGACCTCTTAAATTGTGAAAAGTTGATGCTGGTGTAACTTTTAAGTAACTTTCCACTTCTTAGAAACTCTTCTCATGGATTTGTACTAATATTTTTCTCTCTGCTTCCGTGTGTCTGCCTTTTGGATTTAGGACATGGGATCATCATGATATTTTAGCTGTGCTGCCTGAGTACAATGTGAGTAATCAATGTTCTACAAGTGCCCGCTTGAAGTCAATTTCCCCTTATAGTGGTCGAAAGGAGACTGCTGTCTATGCGACAGATGTGCACACTGGAGCAGTTATCCGATGCAAAGTTTACATTGACATCTTCTCTAGGATCCAGATATTCCATAGTTCTATCAAACTTGACCTTGATGGCCTGGCTACTCTACGTGTCCGTGCCTTTGATACTGAAGGTACTTTTCTACTTTAATAGTTTATGTTGATTAGTTTTAGTTATTACTTTAGTTTTTGGACAGAAGACAAACAGTTGATTGCCTAAGAATAAAAGTGTGCAAGATTGCATAATTTAAATAGCATTCGAAACAAAAGTAGGAAGCCATTTTCTAGCTTAGTAGACTGTATATTTCTTTCAGCTTGTTCTTCAAAGCCATCATTTGAAAGTGCACTTGTACTGTGCAATTGCCTTCCCGAACGCGTAACAGTCCTTGATTGCTAGTTGTTACCCTACTGTTTTGATAACCTTAGATATTTCTGGAAATAGTGTCTCATACTCTTTAACTGAACATGACTTTTTGCTACTTCAGGCTGGGATCTTCAGTTCATGTGTTTTACAAGTGACTGATCCCCATATTTATACTGGAACCATATCCTGAACCAAAAATATGGTTTTTATCTGATATGCATTGTGTGGTTTCACTTTGTTCCTCCGAAAAGTAACTCATATTCTTCCCTTTTCTAAAGAGGTTTTTGAAACTGGTATTTTTCATATTCTTCCCTGTTTCAAAGAGGCTTGTTTCTTATTGTTTGATGTGTTCCTATTTCCTATATTCTAATGTGTCCTGATTATCTCCGATAAAGTAGAAGTACAAAAGAAAAACTAATATTACAGAATTTAGTATATATTGTACATTTTCATAATAAAATTAATCTTGTATATGATCTATATGAAAAAAAGTACATAATTCTTTCTGTATCATAAGAAATGAAAAACCACCTCTAAATCTTATTCTTCTTGACATTCACTTAATATTCTTGAGGATTAAAGAGTGTCACCCTTTTTTCCTTCTTTTATCTGGTGGGTAGATTAGCCAAACATAAAAACCAAGGGTTTGAAACAGTCTTACAGACTTATCTAGTACTGTAAAGCAACTAAATGCTCATAGAAGTATCCTGTAGGTAATAAATGTAAAGTTTTCTCCCAATTTTTTTTATGTGATGCATGTTAAATAACAATAATATCTTATTCTCCATAAATTTCCATACATGCATTATTACCATTTTATTTCATTTTTTTAGTGGTAATAGTTCCAATTGTTTAATATGTAATTGCTGATATTTCAGAGAATGTTTTCTCGTCTTTGGTGGGCATACAATTCATGTGGGACCTAATGCCTGAAACTGATGGATTGCCTCATCACCTGAACCATATCCCTTTGAAGGACTCTCCATTGAGTGATTGTGGTGGATTATGTGGTGACCTAGATATCCAAACAAAGCTTGAAAATAGTGGTGTGTTTTCTGATCTTTATGTTGTAAAGGGGACAGAAATTGGCCATGAAATAGTGTCTGTTCATTTGGCTGAACCATCAGTTAAATATATGGAAGATAAAATTGTCCTAACCGTGGCAGAAGCTATCTCGCTGGAGCCTCCTTCACCGGTTTGTGTCCTTATTGGTGCGGTTGTTCATTATAGTCTTAAAGTTATCCGCGGGAATATGCCACATCTTGTAACCTTGCCTTCTGCTTTTCACCGATGGTCTGTTTCAAATTCCTCAGTTGCTCAGGTAGATAGGATGGTGGGTACTGCTAAGGCTTTGAACTTGGGAATAACAACAGTAACTGTTGAAGATAATAGGGTGGTTGGTCATACACAAGTGTCTTCTTTCTATGTTGTCCTCCCAGATTCCTTATCGTTGTATATATTACCTCTATCTCTTTCTGGTGATCATATAGAAGGAACTGAACCAATATCCTCTGTGGCACGCTGGTATGTAGTTTCTGGTCGGGAATATCTCATTCAAGTAAGGGTTTTCTCGAAAGGAACATGGGCACAACAAGAAGTTTACCTTACGGAAAATGATGACGTTAAGTTGCATGATGACCCATCAGAAATTTGGAGTATAGTTCCCTCATCCAATCGTGTCGGAGAGAAGGGGATATCCAGAATCCTAAAAGCTCTCTCATATGGTCTAGGAAAACTGACAGCAACTCTTACATATAGCACTGGGCATGAAGAAACAAAGGAAGTTCTCAAGGTTGTTCAAGAAGTTATGGTTTGTGACCAGGTGAAGTTCGGCATGGAGGGTGCCTCCGGCAGTATTACTCTTCCTTGGGCACCTGGTGTTTATCAGGAGTTGGAGCTAAAGGTTACTGGGGGCTGTGCAATGGTGTCTGGTGACTACAAATGGTTCTCTTCGGACATGGCTATTGTGTCGGTATCTACTTTTGGAATCGTCCAGGCAAAAAGGCCTGGAAAAGTTACTATAAAGGCAGTCTCGGTTTTTGATTCTCTAAATTATGATGAGATAGCTGTTGAAGTGAGTTTGCCTTCTTCAATGATAGTACTGCCTAATTTGCCGGTGGAGACTCCTGTAGGTTCATATCTTCGAGCTGCTGTGACATTGAAAACAGTGGATGGTGACTTATTCTACAAATGTGATGCTTTTACCCCGTCCATCAAGTGGAAAACTGGAAATGACGCTTTCATTGTTGTGGATGCTGGTGAGACCTTCATTTCTGAAAAGCAAGAAAGTCTTCCAATTGGTTCTGAGAAATATGTCCCTGCATGTGCATGGACCTATGTCTATGCTGCTAATTCTGGTCAGACGATGCTACATGCAACATTGTCAAAAGAATTTCAACAGTATGATCACTCTACCGGCGGTTCTGTTGTTCTGCAAGCAACCTCACGTATTGCAGCATTCGTACCTCTCATTTTGCACCCTGCAAGTGATGGAAATCAGTTTGGTGGTTATTGGTTTAATTTGGTACAGGCTGAAGCTGATAATCGCTTAGAAAATATGGAGCATCTATATCTTACCCCTGGCACATCTTTTGAAGTGATGCTTCGTGGTGGACCTAATCGATGGGATCAGGGAGTTGAATTTGTTGAATCCGTGGAAAGTTTGGATGAACACAATCTTAGGGTTCAAGATGGGGCTATAGTTAATCAAGAATTTACCAGCTACGGGAGCACATACAGAATCAAGTGTCAAGATTTTGGAATCTTTAGGCTTCATTTCAAACGTGGGAATTTAATTGGAGAGGCGCATCCTCTGCCTGCTGTATCTGAAGTGCAATTGTCACTCACATGTGGTTTCCCATCATCTATAGCATTAATAGCTGATGAAACTGTTAATTCTTTTGAAGTGATCCAGTCTGCAGCTCAGGCTGACCGTGGCAGTGGAAGGATTCGTACTTCCCCAGTCACAATAGCAAATGGGCGCACAGTTCGACTATCAGCTGTTGGCATTAGCGAGACTGGAATAGCTTTTGGAAATTCATCTTCTCTTCCTTTGAAGTGGGAGCTTAAAGATTGTGATGATCTGGCATTTTGGGATGATATCCACAACTTAGCAATGCTATCGACTTGGGAAAAGTACTTGGTCTTGACAAATGCAACTGGACTCTGTGTTGTACGAGCAACAGTTACTGGATCGGTTGATTCTGTTTGCCATCGTCACAGTCTTAAACATTTTCCAGGCTCTGAACATGATCTTACAGATGCTATACGTTTGCAACTTGTTTCATCCCTAAGAGTCTATCCAGAATTTAGCTTGTTGTATCTCAATCATGATGCAAAATTGAACCTGTCAATTACTGGAGGAAGTTGTTTCATTGATGCTGCAGTAAATGATACTCAAGTTGTGGATATAATTCAGCCTGCTCCCGGTTTACAGTGTGTACAACTACTACTGGCTCCTAAAAATTTGGGAACTGCACTTGTGACTGTTCGAGATGTGGGGCTTGCTTCACCTCTTTCTGCTTTCTCTGTGGTTCAAGTTGCAGATATGGAATGGATTAAGATTACATCTGGAGAAGAATTGAGTATTATGGAAGGGAGTTCACTATCCATCGATTTCCTTGCTGGAGTAAGTGATGGAAATACGTTTGATCCTTCACAGTATGTTTACATGAATATTCGTGTTCACATTGAGGATCATATAATTGAACTCGTCAATGAAGATGATTTTTCCTGTTGTGATGATGGATATGTGAATGTGCCTAACTTCAGAATACGGGCAGCACGCCTTGGGATTACCACTCTGTATGTCAGTGCTAGACAGCATACTGGACATGAGATACTGAGCCAGCCAATTAAGGTAGAAGTCTATGCACCACCTAGAATCGATCCTAGTGATATTTTCCTTGTACCAGGGGCTTCTTACATGCTTACTGTGAGGGGAGGCCCAAAAACTAGTGCATACATTGAGTTTGTCAGTATGGATAATGAGGTCGCAAAGGTCCACACAGCCACAGGACTAGTTTCTGCAACATCACCTGGAAACACCACCATAGTTACCAAGATGTACAGGAATGGACATATCTTTATTTGTCAGGCATATGGTGAAGTTAAAGTAGGTGTTCCTTCTTCAGCAATGTTAAATGTTCAAAGCGAGCAGCTAGCTGTTGGCCGTCAAATACCAATAATTCCCTCCCTGTCCGAGGGGAATTTATTTTCATTTTATGAACTTTGCAGAAATTATAAGTGGATTATAAATGATGATGAGGTGTTGAGTTTCCAAGCAGCAGACAGCTTACACATTGGAGATCATGGAATGCACATGTCCAGGGAGAAAGGCAATGGACTGACAGGATATGTGGGTGACAATGACCTTGGTTTTATTCAAGTATTGCATGGAAGATCTGCAGGGCAGACGGATGTTACAGTTTCTTTCTCCTGTGATTTTGTTGCTTACAAATCTTTTTCAGAGTCAAGATCATATACAGCATCTATTTCCTTGTCAGTAGTGTCTGAGCTTCCTCTTGCTCTGGGATCACCAATTACTTGGATTCTCCCTCCACATTATACCACGTCTGCTCTTTTGCCTTCAGCTTCTAGAACTTTCAGTAAAGGGGATCCAAGTATAGGTAAGGTTACTTATTCTATATTAGGAGACTGTAGAAGAAAGGCCGAATTGGAGGAAGATGATCCTATACTCATTGATGGGAGCAGAATAAGAACAAAAGAGAGTGGCAATCTTGCATGTATTCAAGCAAAAGATAGATCAAATGGAAGAGTTGAGGTCGCCTCTTGTGTGAAGGTTGCTGAAGTGACTCAAATACGTTTCACTGCAGAAAAGTTGCTGGTTCACACATTAGCAATTGGTGCTGAAATTGATGTTCCAATCAAATATTATGATGTCCTTGGAAATCCTTTCCTTGAGGCTCATGATGTTATTCCGTTTGGAGTTGAAACTAACTACCATGATGTCATCTCTGTCGAGGATGCAGTTGATGGCACTGGAAATGTCCATCTCAAAGCAATCAGTTATGGTAGAGCTCTTGTGCGAGTAGGTTTTGCCAATGAACCAAAGAAATCTGATTATGTGGTGATTCTTGTTGGTGCTCATTTGCATCCTCAGAATCCAACTCTTCACCTAGGAAGTGGTCTTAACTTCAGCATAGAAGGTCTAAGTGATCAAGTATCTGGTCAGTGGTTTACTAGTAATGCAAGCATTGTGTCTGTGGACCAGCTATCTGGACATGCCAAGGCAATAGGGGAAGGTTCTGTACAAATTATCTTTGAGTGTTCGAATATGAAACTGCAAACTACAGTTATGGTGTCACAGCCAGAGATGATGTCTGTTGATGCTCCAAGGGAGATCCTGACAAATGTGCCGCTTCCTGCAAATGGATATAGCTTTCTTGTAAAACTCAATGATGCTTATCGCCACAAGTATAAATCTGCTAAAAACAGGGAAATTTTCTTGTTTGATTGCCTGGTTGATCCACCTTATGTTGGTTATGTGAAGCCGTGGGTTGATCTTGATACTGGTAATTCATATTGCCTTTTCTTCCCTTACTCTCCAGAAAGTTTGGTACTTGCCATTCCAAAGTCAGGAGGCATTAAACAGGATTTAGCTGTTACTATTAAGGCATCACTCATCGGAGAGCAGAATATCTCAGGATCTGCATCAGCACTTTTTGTTGGAGGTTTCATCATTCCGGGAACAGAAGGAGATTCATTGCAGTTAAATCTATCCCCGCAATCTAACCGGAGTGTCCTCACTGTTGTAGGAAACACAGATGTGAGTATCTACTGGCATGATCGGGAACGGCTAGCTGTCAGACCCATACATGGAGAAGATTCTCAAGGAAGAAGCCGTGCACAGTATGAGATCAAAATTCGCAGAGCAGAGAAGTTTAAAGACAAACTGATTTTTACACTCCCAGCAACTGGTCAGATCATGGAAGTTAATGTTAACTATGAACCTGAAGAGAGAAGAGCAACAACTGCTAACCTTAATCTATGGGCTACTGCAGCTGCTTGTTTCATCTTGCTTATAGTCACAGCCACTCTATTCATTTCTTACTTGGATCAACCTGTGAGATCCCGACCATCTGCTCCTCCTGGCACGCCAAGTGTAGCTGCACCTGTAACTCCTGAGCGAAGCAGCCCTGCTGGAGTAAGTGAACATTCCCCTCGGACACCTCAACCTTTCTTGGATTATGTTAGGAGGACAATTGATGAAACTCCATACTACAGACAAGACTTTAGGAGGAGGGCTAACCCTCAGAACACTTACTAGCATATTGGGGGGCCAATTCTCCCCTTCCCTCCTCCCCCTTTTGCCTTTGCCAGATATGCCAAATGGTTTCTCAGGTAATTGCCAAAGGTCTTGAATCTGGCTGCAAACTTTACAATGATAGTGGTGTAGTTTTGTTGGTGTAATTTTGTGTAGAGTATTGCAAGCTGTGTGTCATTGGATACTTTCTTGGGAAGCAGCCTCATCTGCCAAAAAATTCTTATGTCCTGCTTTCTGCTGGAAAAGGCAATACAATACCACTTTCTACAGTATAACTTGCCTATGCACAAACTAGAAAACATCTCCCTGATGAAGCAGTTGAGATTGTGCTCATCATATTTGGTAAAATCAGGTCTGAATGTGGAGACAATTTTTAAATAGCTGCACTGTCTAATTATTTTGATTATTGCACTATGAGTCTGACTATTAGGCTCGAGGGTTTCTACACCATCTATTTCTTTTTATAGATACTTTTGTAATTGGAAGGAAGTAAAACAATACTGTAAAACTACAACAATTATGCGAGCTTTATTTTAACCTAAATGTATGTACAGATGCAAAATTCAGTAGTAGTGTAATTTTTTTTTTATTTTCCCACCTGATGTCTGGTACTTGCATTAAATTCGGATTCGTGATGTGAGAATGAAGCAGTATATACCACTCCACCACAACACGCTTATTGGTAGTAGATTAGTAGTAGTGCGAATTACCTAGGGTGAAATTGTGTCTGACCCAAATTTTGTAATTTCATTTGTTTTTATGAAGATTGTAGAAAACTTTTAAGCACAACTGGAATTCACTTATTTAATGAAAATTTTACCTTTAAAGGATTCAGTTGAGTAGTATAGTATATGTAGCAAAATTTACACGAGGAATCAAGTAACTTCAAAAAATCTTAAAAGGGCAGTACTCGCAGTTCTATTAGACTACAATCAGGACCACTAATACTTGCTCACAAATCACAATGTATATTATACACCAAATCATGTAACTTTACTATGCACATATAAATATCGCAGAAATATCTTGGTGCACTTCTTGTTGTTTTCTCATTTGGTTTTATCCTTTCTATAAAATATCCGCAGCTTGTTTAAAGCTGACAACTTTCTTATCCCCTGGCCAGAAATTCACTCCATAGACAAGAAGAAGAAAAAGAAGATGAGCATCTCAATCTATACACCAGTTTCTCCCAAAAACCAATTAGTATTTTTGAAACCAAATCAGAATCCCCTTCTACTAGGTGATTCTGTTCTTCCAAAACGCGTTTCATTCGCTAGAAGAAAATGTACCACAAGGGCTCTGCTTTCATATTCCAAAGATGCAGTCTTGAAAGGGTTTCATGAGAAAAAAGCACTAAAGGTATCATTTTAACTATCACTTTTTTTGCGAGTTTCATAGTCCATGTATCAGTTGTTTCCCTTTTCCTACCCGACTAACACACCTCAACTATTAGTTATTACCTTTTCCTACTTGAACTATAGTTGAGGTACGTTTTAATACATAGATGGTGAAGTGCAGGTAGGAAAAGAGAACAAGTGTATAAGATAAGCATGGACAAAGGAAAATCATGCTAAAATTACTAATGATTCATTGTTCTGCTTCAGATTATTGCAGGATTGCAGAATCTGGACAAAGAGAATGTGGCTTCTGTTGTTACTGCTGCAGATAAGGTTTAGTCTTACCCATGGCCTCTGTGTTCTTTCACAAAGATAGGTCCTAATGTTATACAATTTCGCGTTTTTCAAAAGAAAAAAACAGGCTTTATGGCTGTATGTTCTTATCAAGGGATAAGTAGCAATTGTAATTGTTAGGATTCTGTGTTGAGTTTTTGAAATTTCATTATATGTACTACGCTTAACTCTTTGATCTGCTTATAGGGAGGAGCAACACATGTAGATATAGCTTGTGACCCTGAGCTGGTGAAGCTTGCTATAAGCCTGACTTCCCTTCCGGTAAATCCTGTCTGTCTAAATTTGTTCAATTTTTCTTTTGGCCCGCATTATGCAAGATAAACTGATCTATGTATGAGCTGTAACATAATCAACTGATCTTCTAATTCAACCTTCGTATTGAATTTGTCCTTGGACAACATTTATATGATGGGACAATTATCAGGTCTAATTACGGTTCTTTTTGTGAAAATATTCATGCCAAATGTGCCTTAGACTTGGTCTTCTACTCCATCAGCTAATTGCAATTTTCAATTTCTCTGTTATCTCTGAACATTCTGGTTGAATCATGTATGGTCCTTTATACTTCCACAAATCATATACAATCGAAGGATGATAATAATTTGACCTTACATCTTTCCTTGCAAGGAGTGCTTTGAGCTTGTCAGTTTAAAAATCTCACCATTTTAGGCATTTATGTCCTCAAACAATACCTCTTTTATTTGCATGGATTAGCTTAAATCTGGTGTCACATGCATGCAGGTTTGTGTTTCTTCTGTGGATCCCGCAGCATTTCCGGCTGCTGTGGAAGCAGGAGCCTTAATGGTATGGCTTTTTTTATTCCATTCCGTTCATAAATACCATAAGCAAGAATATGAAATAGTTCAGCACCATGTTACATAACCTCAAGTTCTGTTTCATTGAGAGGAGTAAGTTCCATTTCGTAGCTCATCATAAAGAAAAGTTATCTGGTGCAGGTTGAGATCGGAAACTATGACTCGTTCTATGAGAAGGGATTGGTGTTCTCTCCTCAGCAGGTATGTAGGATGACTTTTCAGTCTCATAATGTCAAATTGATCAAAAGACTTGAGAAGTAGCAACAATTACGAGTTTGATTTTGGTTATGAATCTTTGTCTATTATGTCCATTACTTCTTACTGTGCTGATAATGCTTTTCAGATTCTGAACCTAACGAAGGAGACAAAGAAGTTACTTCCATCGGTGATATTATCAGTCACTGTGCCTCACACACTAAGCCTACCTGATCAGGTTTGAAAAAGCACTTTCCTATGACATGCTAAGTTCAAATTGAAGAAAAGTCACTTTGTTTTGTCGATCTTCATATCATATTCACAGGTCAAGCTTGCCGAGCAATTAGAACTGGAAGGTGTTGACATCATCCAAACAGAAGGAGGAAAATGCTCTACTCCATCAAAGGCTGGTGTCCTTGGGTTAATCGAGAAGGTAACACAACTCATTTGTAGTCGTATACTAATAAGGATTAAGATATCTGCTGAATCTGCTGATACTATGCTAATTGAAAGTGAAAAAGGAACAGTCAAATTCTGCTAACTTCATTTTGATATTGTTCATTTACATAGGCAACACCAACACTAGCAGCTGCTTATTCGATTTCAAGGGCTGTCAATATCCCTGTCATGTGTTCATCTGGATTGAGTGCAGTCACAGCACCAATGGCAATCGTAGCTGGAGCTGCTGGCGTGGTAATGCCTTACACAATCTTTAATCTTAGAGAACATTCTTCTTATATAGCAAAATATTTAAGGCATCTCAACCAAATCATTGAAACTTGTGTGAATGTTGAACTCAGGGTGTTGGCTCAGCCATCAACAAGCTCAACGATCAGGTGGCAATGATCGCGGAAGTCAAATCCATAGCTCATTCATTAGGATTGTCAACCAAGAAACAGAATTTTTTCGAAGGGAGTAATTTGAGACTGTAATCCAATCTAATGTAGTAGCTCAAGACCTGAAGCAGTTAGGAATTATTATGCAACTAATAAAGATTTTCTAGCTCTAGTTTTTCTATTTTTTCCTCTCAGAATCATTTTACATTAGTTATTATAAAGGAATAATACATAAATATGCATTTTAACTTGGTCTCCTTTCACATTTATGCCCTCTGACTTTGGTGTGCACCAGTATACACTTAAACTTGTATAAAGTCGAACAAGTTGACACATGGTCATACGTGGAATAATACAATTAGGACACCATGTACGACTCAAATTGCCACGTAGGATGTCACATAAGTCTCGTGTGTCTATTTGTTCAACTTTATACAAGTTTAAGTGTCTAGGGTGCACATCCAAAGTTGGAGGACATAAATGTGAAAAAAAGCCAAGTTAAATGACATATTTATGCCTATCCTAAATGAGTAACTACAATATCATGTTGTTCCCAAACACACACATGAAAGAATATGAATCTAAAAGCCAATCAATAAATTAGATAAACTCTTTATGACTTTATTGAGTAAAAAAAAGTTAGCTGATTTGGTTTTGATTAGGTATAATAGCTGGGTGTTTGGTTAGAAAATTTTCTGAAGGGGTTTATGTGCTATCAACATGTAATTAGTAGCGGATGCATAATTTTTTAATATCTATTACTCCTATGTATCCATAAAATAAGTTTGATCCTATATTAATTTACCCTTCTAGCTCCGTCTCTGCATATAATGTTAATGGCTAAACCTCTATAAATTTCTCCATATTGTATTAATACTAGTGGTAACATTAACCAAAATGTCAGCGTTCAAATAATCAAATGTTGACTAGGTTTCACCATAATGTTTTAGGTAAAGAGGATGTAATTAAGCTTGAATAGGTAAAGAGGATGTAATTAAAATGGGACGGAGGGAGTATTATTGTACAAAAGCGAGACGTATTAAATACTAAATAGGGAGGACCAATAAATAACGATAATTTAAACAAAATTTACCCTCTAGTTAATGTTTTTTTAAAAAAAGGTATTCAAAATAAAACATGACCAGTAAAATAAAATGAAGAGTCACTCAATATGTTTGTGACAAGTTTAGGGGTGTTTGTGGTTCGGTTTGGATCGGTTATTGGTTAAAATCAAAACCAAATCAATCTAGTCGGTTTTTTAAATTTCTATAACCAAACCAAACCAAATGAAAAAAATAACCGTTGGTTTGGTTATTGTTGGTTTGGTTCCGTTTTTCTGGTTTTTTCGGTTTGAAAGTAGTAATAATTTTTTTGAGGACATATTTATCTCGATAGACACAAACACCTAATACATGAACAATCCACATGAAAGTTATTGTCGGTTCAATTAAGCAATACTAGAGTTTTTATTACATGAACAAACTAATTCAATTAAGAGAAAGCGTGATTATCTTATGTGAGGTATGATATGTAAAGACTAAAATAATAGATTTTGATGGACTTGGACTTAAGATTGTAATAGTTGGACTAAAATTTAAGTGTTGGGCTTGAGAAATTGATAAAATTAAGTACTTGATTAAAATTTAACAAAATATTTATATTTTATTTATGAATAATATATAAGTAATTATATCTAATTTATCGGTTCGGTTTGATTATTTTTGTGATTTTTTTTTAGTAAAACCAAAAGTCCAAAACCAAATCAAATAGTATCGATTTTCAAAATTTAAAACCAAATCTAACCAAACCAAACAATTTATCGATTTTTTTAATCAATTTGATTCAAATTACGATTTGATTTGATTTTCTAATCATAACCATGAACAACCCTAGACTAGACTGACAACCCCTAGCTGGATCATCATATCAGCAATAGAATTTAATTGGGTTATAAAAATAGATTACCTTACATTTTTATATTATGTTGTACCATTGATATGTTGGTAAAGTTTTTGAGTTTCATGTATACTTATTTTAATTATCTATACTTAATAGGTTCATCAACATATTAATTGAAACAAAAGTGAGGTTCTTTTATTTATCAAAATTCAGGCAATTCAACCCATTGACCGTTGCCTTGAATAATTAAATCATTATATATATATATATATATGGGGAGAAAGTTAGGTTTGCTATCCATTTCAGACTTTATTATGTAGTTATGACATTTCAATGAGGAACACCTAAATTGGGTGCACCAACATCTTCAATTAGTCTATTAAAATCTTAGACATCTGACTATGCCTCTAAATGTAGTAATCATAAAAAAAAGTAGAAGAAAAAGAAAAGTAAAAAATAAAGAGATGTAAAGTATCCATTATTGCTATCACACATATAATTATACTCCATTTTGATGAATAATTTCTAATGATTTATTTTGATTTTAGGTTAAGAAAAGATGACAACGATGTATCATGGCTCTATATTGATGACTTGGCATGTGAATATCTATTTATGTTTTCGCAAGTTAGAAAGTTGATATTTCAAGGATTTATTTTATTTCCAAGTTAACAAAAGTAACAATAATATAACATATTATAATTTTATTTGATGACGTGTAATTTAGATTCGTACAAGTAAATAATTATGATTATGATATAACATGTATTTAAAACATGTATTTTGACCAAGTAGAGCTAATTAATTAGCATATCCACATGCTCGCAAAAGGTATTTGTATGCACATTATATTGATGGTAACAAGTAACAATACAATATATTCGTGACAAGAGGTGAATGTGATGAAGATAAATTTAACACAATTTAAAATTACTATTAGTTTATATATTATAGTTAATTGCATTACAGAAATAGTATCAATTTGTAATAAAATTATTTCATACGTCATACGACTTAAATTTAATTTCTTTCTTCTAATAATAAAATTTCCTAATTAGTAGGGTATAATAACTCCTTCATTTTTCATTGTGAGTAGGATGTTTACAATTTGATCTAGGTTGGTTCTTAGTTAAAATTAAATACAAAAAAGAATAAGTTGATTTTTAAATTATTAAAATTAAAAAGACAAATATAAGAAACATTTTATCAGTTTGATTGCTGTTGATTTTGCATCAATTATTTAATTTTTTTAATCATATATAAATATAAATTCTTTTATTCATTTTTTCTACTATTACTTTTTGACATTAAATAAACAATAAAGTAACAACATTTTATTAGGCAAATGTAACATCGTTTCATTAAAACACTCATAATTAGAACGGGAGGGTTCCATTTTGATTTGTGAATGTATTGAGATTTGAGTATATAATAATTATATATCATTATATATAAAAGAGAACCTTAGGCTCGCTTACGTGGCGTCACCACAAACCAGTATTCTCTTTTAATTTATTTATTTCCAAAACTAGTCTTCCTCTTTAATGAAAAGTTGCGACTTTTATGAAAAGTTCCGACTTTTAAGAAAAGTTGCGACTTTTATGAAAAATTGCGACTTTTATGAAGAGTTGCGACTTTTATGAAAAGTTGTGACTTTTACGAAAGGTTGTGACCTTTCCGAAGGGTTGTAACCTTCCGAAGGGTTGTAACTTTTCCAAATAGTTGTAACATTTCTAATAAGGCACAGTAAATATTTATTCACACTACCCTTTGTTGTCTATAAATAGAGATATTTCCTCTCATTTTAAAACGACGAAAATTCTGAACCTCTTCTTCTTCTTATTCACAATTAAATATTTGTGTAATTTGCTCATGTTGAGTGGCTCACTGACACCATTGCTTATGTTACAGATCCTGATATGTATTTTTACAGTCATTAATTTATGCTTATGTTATTAATAATTAATGATAAATGATAAGCTGTAACAATTTTCATTTTCTTTTACATTATTAATGTTTGTTACTACATAATCTTGTATGTAAGATAATATACTGTTTTAATTTTAATGACATATATGTTTTAAGTATTATTATATAAATTCCGTGATATTAAACTCCCGCGCTTTGTGCGGGTAATTTTACTAGTATATATATAAAAGAGAACCTTAGGCCCGCCTACGTGGCACCACCACAAACCAAAATTTTCTTTTAATTTATTTATTTCCAAAATTATCCTTCCCCTTTCATGAAAAGTTGCAACTTTTATGAAAAATTGTGACATTTATGAAAGGTTGTGACCTTTCCGAAGGGTTAAAGCTTTTCCAAATAGTTGTAATATTTCCGATAAGGCACAATAAACATTTGTTCACACTACCCTTTGTTGTCTATAAATAGAGGGATTTCCTCTCATTTTAAAACAACGAAAATTCTGAATCTCTTTTTCTTCACAATTAAATATTTGTATATTTTGCTCTTTTTGAGTGACTCACTGACACTATTACTTATGTTAAAGATCTTGGTATGTATTTTTACAATCATTAATTTATGCTTATGTTATTAAGGATAAATGATAAGATGTAGTAATTTTTATTTTCCTTTACATTATAAATGTTTGTTACTACGTAATCTTGTATGTAAGATAACATAATATTTTAGTTTTAATGACTAATAGATTTTAAGTATTATTTTATAAATTTTGTGATATTAAATTCCTACGCGAAGCATAGATAATTTTACTAGTTTTGTATAAAGCTAAATGCTATACAAAACTAATGATTCATGAAACTGTCTTTCTTACTGCAGAAAAAAAATATAATTAAACTTCGTAATTTCATGGTAATTTCAATCTACTCAAGAAAAGTTACAAGTGAGTTAGAGTTCAAAATAAACCTATAAATAAAACTTGTAACACCTTGTTTGGATGGTTGTTATCCGTTGTATTATATTGTGTTGTTAGTTTAAATATAATATTTTTTTTGGATTATTTCTTAAATTTTATTTGTATCGTTTTGTTTAAATTTGATTAGATAACGATGAAAAAACTCATGTAACGACCGATTTGGTGTGATCGTGTCACTACCTTAATATATTCTTCTCATTTTGTCTTTACTTATTATTTAAATATATAAATTATTTTTTATCCTACCTTTTCATAGTAGCTCTTACCCCATACTCTACTTTTCTCGTAGGTTTATCATGCAAATTATGAATGTGTGACATAGTGTAACGACGGAAAACGATATAATCTATCCAAATATTGTATTCATTAAAACAATACAATACAAGACAAGACAATACATTATGAAATAATACATAACAACCATCCAAACGAACCGTAAAAGCACAATTTTTTTAAAAAAAAACAATCACTACTACAAAAAAGCCAAATCTACTCGGACACAAATTAGACATGCTACTATGCAGAAATAATAGCACAATTACATATCAAAATAAAAAAATTTAATGAAAGAAAACAAGATATTTTAATTTGTCGCTTAATTCTTTTTTAAAAATTTATTTTAATTTGAATCGTTTTTTAATCCAATCGCGAAGGTGAGGGCAACACAAAAGCATCCACTATTTAAATTAGTTATACACATTTTGGTTGTGACTTGGTCTCTCTTTCTTGTTGTAGAAGCACAAAACACAATCCCCCTTTCTCTCTCTCTAAAAATAGTAATACACTCACATCGTTCATATCGAAGGTGCCTTTTGCTTCTTCTTCTTCTTCTTCTTCTTCTTCTTCTTCTTGCTCCGCCACCTCAAATCTCAAAACCCATTTCAGTTAACAATGGAAGCAATGCAATCTCTATCATTTCGTCCATCTCCACTCGATCCTCTTCGAAAAAACATCCCCCAATTCACCAATGTAAGGTCATTGGGTGCTAAAAGAGTGCCTTTTATTATATCAGCTTCTGCATCCACTGTTTCTGCTCCCAAAAGAGAGAAAGACCCAAAGAAAAGGGTTGTTATAACTGGGACGGGTCTTGTTTCTGTGTTTGGGAATGATGTCGATACTTACTATGACAGACTTTTGGCTGGTGAAAGTGGGATTTCGCTTATTGATCGTTTTGATGCTTCTAAGTTTCCTACGAGATTTGGGGGACAAATTCGTGGGTTTACATCTGAGGGGTATATTGATGGGAAGAATGATAGGAGGCTTGATGATTGTTTAAGGTATGCCATTGTTGCTGGCAAGAAAGCTTTGGAAAATGCAGATCTTGGCGGTGATAGATTAGAAAAGGTTCGGCGTTTTTTCATTCTTTGCTATTCGATTTGGTTATATCTGTCAAGATTTTCGGGTTTTTTTTGGGTATGATGAATTTGCTGGAATGGGGCTTGCATGATGTGCTTTTGGCTGGTGTTGTTTTAACCATTTCTTTTATTTTATTTGGAGATGTGGAGAATTTGGAGAAAATTGCTAGCTGATTGTGTTTATTTTGGTATTTTAGCTGGTTTTATGCCATTTATTGCTTGTATTTCATTTCTATTTTAACCAAAATGCTGGAATTAGGCTTTCATGATGTCTTAGAGACCATAATTGTGTAAAAGTCTGAGTCTTGCCAGTGCATTTTGGAATACCAGAAACAATCAAAACTATTGTTCCCCGCAAAACAAATTTGTCATTAGTGCATTTGAAAAGTATTGATGTGAATATTTAGCATAGCTACTTGTTCAGTCTTCATTTTTTCCTAGATTTGTTTCTTTTCTGCAGTACATGACTCTAGGTTGTTTATTTATGTTCTTCCTGCAGATTGATAAGGAGAGAGCAGGTGTTCTTGTAGGAACAGGAATGGGTGGTCTTACGGTTTTCTCAGATGGTGTCCAAAACCTAATTGAAAAGGGTCACAGGAAAATTACTCCATTTTTTATACCATATGCCATAACAAACATGGGTTCTGCTTTGCTTGGTATTGATCTTGGTTTTATGGGACCAAACTACTCAATCTCAACTGCTTGTGCTACCTCCAATTACTGTTTTTATGCTGCCGCAAATCACATCCGCAGAGGTGAAGCTGATTTGATGCTTGCTGGTGGAACTGAAGCTGCCATAATACCTATTGGTTTAGGAGGTTTTGTGGCATGCAGAGCTTTGTCTCAAAGAAATGATGATCCACAAACTGCTTCCAGGCCATGGGACAAAGAAAGAGATGGATTTGTTATGGGAGAGGGGGCTGGAGTCTTGGTAAGCTTCCTAGTGATTATCATATTTTGGTCATAGGAAGTACGTCTAAGCTACTTTGAGCAAGTTATGTGTGGTCCAATGTAGTTTGCTTTTTCATAAGTTGATTCCAATCCCAAAGCAACTAAATATGCAATAAACTGCTATCCATGAATTGCTGGTCTTTCTTTCATTGCACGGTAGACTGCATAATTAGATTAAGCACTAGAGATTTCTGTCACTTTAATACAATCTACTCACCGTTTGGAAAGTTATTATGAAAGTTGAATGACATTCTTGCCAGGTGATGGAAAGTTTGGAGCATGCAATGAAACGAGGAGCGCCAATAATTGCAGAGTATTTGGGTGGTGCAGTTAATTGTGATGCTTATCACATGACTGATCCCCGAGCTGATGGTCTTGGTGTTTCTTCATGTATTCTTAGCAGCCTTGAAGATGCTGGAGTGTCACCAGAAGAGGTATTTACTTCCCTCTCCAAGCAGTTGAGGTTATACTCTCATTGTCTTCTCAATAGTCAAAGAGGGAGGTAAAAGAAATACTGGAAAGAGCAAATCGCTCTAGATGTTTTCTGTTAAAAAATTGGAAACTTATCAAAATGTTATCTTGGGGATACCAAACCCAAGATCCGTCATATCTCATACTTTTGCTTCTCAGAATTCTTCTGTTATTGGGGAAAGGTTACAGTGAATATACTTAACTATTGACATGAAAGAGATTTCTTTTCATGGTACATGGGCCTTGTTGTAGCCTTGTAGGACATTTTTGTGTGTGCTTTGTTTTAGGCTGAATGGAAGATATTGTGCAACGAGTGAACTTCATTCCTTAATAGTTAAAAAAAAACTACTTGTGACATCATAGTCTTTTCCATGTCAATTTTATGCCCATAGACTCTCTCATCCATGTCCCATTGTCTCTTTGAGAAAAAAATGCTACCTCACATATCAGGTTTATTCTAAATTTCAGATTACAAGTAAAGATTACTCCCCTCTCTCTTTACTAGATAAAGGCATCCCTTATTGAGAGTAAAGGAAAGGTTACTATTCAATTTTAATCATCAAAGGCACATGTTCAAACTGCTGGCGATCAGAAAAAAATGGATTCTTTCACCATTAATACAACGCACCTAAAATGCTTGTACAATTCATCCTAGATACTAAGCTCCCTCACTGGAGCTTTAGTGTCTTCTTCTCAGGTCTGATGTTAACAATACCAACCTTCTCACCTTGTTGTGTTACTTCTTTCGACGCAAAAAGGTGAAAGTTTGCCTCCATATATATATATATATATATATATCCAACTCACTAAGTTCTTTTGGATCTTTGAACTACCCGGTTTCAGTATGCATTATGCCACTATCTTTACAAGTGGCACGGAAGGCAATCACTGGTGCTACATGCTAACATTGTGGGCCAATCCGTCCTTGTTCTCAACTTTTCTCACTACTGAGCCTACATTTTATTTGTTGATCTTGAGCCATGACACTGACTTTGCTTCAAACCACAAGAGAATGCCCTAAGCTACAGCAATTGTCTAGAATCAGCATGATATCTGTTGATGAATTAATAGAGTCACACATTCACGTTTTGGTAGAACCCTAGAATTGTCCTTTCAGTAATCCTATTGAAGATGTTCAAGCAGAATGACATATGGAGAATTCATATGGCCGGAAGCCACTAGTTTGGATTGACCTTCTTTGTTGTTGATGACGAAACAGCTGAAAGTGAAACTGTCTCTTTATTTTGATCATCCAGAACTTTAGAACCTAGTTTTGGTGGGTACTCGAAACATTCAGCTTTTGATAATGTGGTATAGTCTTTGGTTAGAGGTACAGAAATGTATTGGCTAGATTTTGCTAAAAGTTGAAGTTGAATTTGATTACTGAATTGATCTTTTTTTTTTCTTTGTAGGTTAACTACATTAATGCTCATGCAACTTCCACTATTGTTGGTGATCTAGCCGAAATAAATGCTGTTAAGAAGGTTTTCAAGACCACCTCAGGAATCAAAATGAATGCAACCAAGGTAATTCTATCTACATTGTTAAGCATCTCTTCATTTATTCGAATTTATCAGTGTATTGGCAGTATGTTCATCTTTAAGTGTTTTCCCCATATTATTCCAGTCTATGATAGGGCATTGCCTCGGTGCTGCTGGTGGTCTGGAGGCTATCGCAACAATTAAAGCTATTACAACCGGCTGGGTGCATCCTTCAATTAACCAATTCGTGAGTTGTTCTATATTTTCATATCTGCATATCAAATGTTGATTGCTACGCTCATTCTTCATTTGCAAATCTCTAATTGTAATGAATATTGCAGAATCCTGAGCCTTCAGTGGAGTTTGATACTGTTCCAAACAAAAAACAGCAGCATGAAGTGAATGTTGGTAAGATGCACTTCAAATTATAGCACCATATTATATTTTCACAAATAAACATTCTCATGAATAATTGAAAAACTTCCAACATAACATCAATTTCTTACATATGCAGCAATCTCCAATTCCTTTGGTTTTGGTGGTCACAACTCTGTCGTCGCCTTTTCTGCATTCAAGCCTTAATTCAGCTCAGTTTAGCTAGAGCAATCTTCTGGAGTAATATAGGGGATTAATGTGATACACAGTGGCTGTTTCTTTCATCTCCGTGTGGGCGACTTGCAGGGCGCAGCGAGAGAGGAACAATTGTCAATTCTTTTATGTACTAATAATCTTTAGCTTGTAGTTTCATAGCAATGAACATTTTAACTTTTCACTCCTTAAATTAGCTTGGACCTTCATAGTTTGGTTAAACAACAATGCCATCAGTTTTGAAAGATGATATGATCTTTTGAGATTAATAACTCTCTGATGGCACTGTTTAATTTTCCATTTGAGTCGACAATTGGTTCGAGAACATTTATTAAACAACATACGCTTACTTTGTGTGGGTAGAAAAACTGTTTTCGAAAGAAATAACTAGCTAACCTGTAAGCTGTATCAACAGCCACATACTCGTAGTCGTGGCTACTAATTATGACTATCATGAAAAAAAGGGGTTAAACTGAAAAAAACCCAACTTTGTGGACTAAAAACGTATCACCAAGTAACCAACCCAATTCCTAAAGTTCCCGTACTTAGCCTTCTCCGTCGCCGTCGCCGGGTTACACCAAAGGTTAGTCCCACTACAGTGCCTCCGCCATCGCCGGTTCTTTTTCCTATGCTTTTTTTTTCTTTCTATGCTCAGATTTTATTCAAATTGTTTCCTTTGTTACTTTCCGATCATGCAATGCTGTGTCTACGGTAACATAAATTTTAGTTTCCTCCCTCACTGTTCCGCACTCTTTAGAAGCTTAAAAGCAAAAGTGAAGTCCCAATTTATCTTTTACTCACATTGTTTCAGAAACCCTGCAGATTTTACCCTCGTGATTGAAAGTTTTCCTAATCGTATTGTTTTAGGTCATTCGCTGTTTCCTTTTTCTTATCTAAGTTTACTCTTATATAACTGTAATTGCCTCCGTGAAATGCCTATGCATTTTGCATTATTAACTCTCCTAAAGGAAGCTGATTGAAATATGGGGCATTTGGTAGGTTGATTTGCCCAAAACAGTTTACTCTTATATAACTGTAATTGTCTACGTGAAATGCCTATGCATTTTGCATTAGTAACTCTCAGAAAATGCTCGTAAAGGAAGCTGATTGACATATGGGGAATTTGGTAGGTTGATTTTTTTCACATGTTGCCCAAAACCTAGGGGGAGGATGGATATGTATATTATTCATTACGAATTTAAGTTTTATCTACTTAACAATGTAATTTGTAAGTATAATTTGACTGGTTCTAAAAGGTTTTACCCCCCTCTTTCCTTAAGTTACTAATTTGTGCTGGGTGTTATGTTTTTACTTGAGCCGAGGTCTATCGGAAACAGCCTCTCTACCTTGGGTAAGGTCTAGGTACACACTAAACTTCTCAAACCCCACTTGTGGAATTACAAAGGGTATGTTGTTGTTGTTACCAACTCATGCTGGGCATAGACACTTACCTGCAGTTGGCTTCTAAAAGCATTTGATAATTTGAAAAATTCTTTCTTTGTCAGTGGGAAACTCTATTTCACCATTCTACCTCCAATGGTCGGTTTAGCAGAGTTAGAAGAGTTTCAAATCGGTGTAAATACTCTTATTAGAGTTTTTTTCTTCTGGGGTGGGGTGGGGGGTTGCATTATCTTATTAATGACAATGTTGCAACAACCTGATTGCTGTATTCTCGTATGAGCTGATAAAGTCTTATCTCAGAGGAGTGAACTCGTGTAATCTCCTATGTTTGCCTGTGAGGTTTCAAGTCAATATCTGCAACTTATATGAGGGGAAGATGACTGATACTACTAATTACGAACACCACGTCCAAATCCTTGTACCATTCTGTCTCTTGCAGTTCCATACCCTGTACCTTTTGCACCTTAACAGTGTTTGTGGGGATTAGAAATCTTCTCCTGATTTATAAATTTCAGTAGATGTGCACTGTATTTCTTGTGGTGTTGGCATATGAAATTCGAAACTTTTTCTTGAACTTCCGTACTAGAATTGCTGTGACTGCATGGTTTCTTTGCAAGGCCTCATATTTCCCTTGATAAAGCCCACAGTGTTTTGATTTGTGACAGGTCCTTTAAAATGTATTTGAAATCTCAGTTGTCATGGAATGTGATAATCCCTGCTGAGAACCTTGATGTTGAGGGCTTAATGCTTCAGAAGGCAATTGTTATTCGCCTCATGGATGACTTTGCTGCCAAGAAGGCCTCAAAAAATCTTGGTTACTTTATGGCTCTCACTACATTGGAGAGGATTGGGGAAGGGAAAGTTCGAGAACACACTGGTGATGTGCTTTTCCCTGTGGAATTCAGCTGTGTTACCTTCAAGATATTCCGTGGTGAGATCTTGGAAGGGGTTGTTGACAAGATCTTGAAGCATGGTGTCTTTTTGAGATGTGGCCCCACAGACAAGGTGTACCTCTCTCATCAGAAGATGGCAGATTATAAGTATGTGCCCGGAGAAAATCCAATCTTTATGAATGAGAAGATGTCAAGAATTGAGAAAGACACCGTGGTGCGTTTCATCGTGGTTGGAGCAAGGTATGTGGAGGCGGAGAAGGAATTCCAAGCAGTTGTGAGCTTGGAGGGTGATTACCTCGGACCCATCTCACAAAACTCTGTTTAGATTTCAGTTATTCGCCATGATTGGCTCATTTTGGACATAGACGAGTGACATGTAAAGCTAACTTTTGTAGCTATATCTGTGTTTAGTACTATTTTGAATTGAATGTGACTTTTCTGTTGATGTTGCTGACCCTCTCTGAAATGTCTTACTCATTTGGTTGCTTATGCCCTCAAGTGGTCATGTAAATGTTATAAGGCGTAGCATGTCTTCACAGATGCATTTACTTGTTAAGGTGATAAACCTTTACTTAAAATACCTTTACGAAGTGTCTTGTTCTCTTGACAGATTTCTCTCT
This sequence comes from Solanum chiquidenum, assembly GCA_029582725.1. Classification (NCBI taxonomy): domain Eukaryota; kingdom Viridiplantae; phylum Streptophyta; class Magnoliopsida; order Solanales; family Solanaceae; genus Solanum; species Solanum chiquidenum. The sequence continues at coordinate 26,515 of JAJOOS010012187.1, forward strand.
ATGTGAATTTTTTTTATGTATTAAAAATGTTCTCATCAGTAGTTCAATGATAGAAATTTTGGTGCATGGTGTTTAGTATTTGGTTAGTGGTTCTTGATTTAATGTATTGGGGTTGTAATTGATTTGTTCTTTTGGATAAGCAAATGTAAATCTTATGAAGTTCTGGCTGCATATATATGTGAATATGCTGTATATTTTTCCTGAGGGTGTCGTACTTGTTCATGTAACATATTTAGTGAAAGGCTACATTATAGTTCTAGATTGAATGAGCTATAGTGCTGAAAGATAAAATCTGGAGAAATTTCAAATGGATAATGATAAGAGATATCAGTATTGTAAGCTCAACAAATCACAGGGTAGAGTTCAATCCTTGTAGCCACACAAAGGAGGACAATATTGAATGGGTCCCCTTATAAACATCTTGGAAAATTGATGGATTGGAGATTGGCAAGATTGCATTAATTGCTACACATGGGATCTAGATACCCAATGAGATCATAGATATAGATATCATTAGATAATTAGGACTCTTCCCTCCTTACTTACTCCCTATATATATGGTGAGTTAATTCCCTTTGTAACTTCATCTCACCACAGCCAACTTCAACAATATATCATACCATCAAACACTTACTTTTCTCTTGACATAAACCATGGCAGCTTCTACAATGGCTCTTTCTTCCCCTTCTTTTGCTGGACAGGCAGTCAAACTTTCACCCTCTGCCTCAGAAATCACTGGAAATGGAAGGATCACTATGAGAAAGGCTGTCGCCAAATCTGCCTCATCTAGCAGCCCATGGTATGGCCCTGACCGTGTTAAGTACTTGGGCCCATTCTCTGGTGAGTCCCCAAGCTACTTGACCGGTGAATTCCCAGGTGACTATGGATGGGATACTGCTGGACTTTCAGCAGACCCTGAAACCTTTGCTAAGAACCGTGAACTTGAGGTGATCCACTGCAGATGGGCTATGCTTGGTGCTCTTGGATGTGTCTTCCCTGAGCTCTTGGCCCGTAATGGCGTCAAGTTTGGTGAGGCTGTATGGTTCAAAGCTGGATCCCAGATCTTCAGCGAGGGTGGACTTGACTACTTGGGGAACCCAAGCTTGGTCCATGCACAAAGCATCTTGGCCATTTGGGCTTGCCAAGTTGTGTTGATGGGAGCTGTTGAGGGATACCGTATTGCTGGTGGGCCTCTTGGTGAGGTTGTCGACCCACTCTACCCCGGTGGCAGCTTTGACCCATTAGGTCTTGCTGATGATCCAGAGGCATTTGCTGAGCTCAAGGTAAAGGAGATTAAGAACGGTAGACTTGCTATGTTCTCTATGTTTGGATTCTTTGTTCAAGCCATTGTTACCGGAAAGGGTCCATTGGAAAACCTTGCTGACCACCTTGCAGATCCAGTTAACAACAATGCCTGGGCCTTCGCCACAAACTTTGTTCCCGGAAAATGAATATCATAAAACGTTCTCAAAGAATATGATTGTTTGATGGCCTTGTAAAGTTGTAATTGTGAGTTTACTAGACAATAGAATGGATTTTTCTTATATTCCAATTATGGTGTAGTCTATAATTTTACTTTCCAATGGCATGAATGAAAATACCGTCAGTTTCATATCAAAGGGGAAAAAAAGATGACAGAGCAAAAACATAAACCCAAGTTACATTTGGGATGTGGTAAAAGCTTAAAACTTGAATATACAAACCACCAGAGGAACTTATGGAATGCAATCAGTTCTCAAGAAACAATACTCTAACGTAGTGCCAACAATAACATGATGATTCCTTATTTTTAAGTTGAGAAAAGAGATGAATTAAGAGGACATATGTTATTTCACTACTACGTACGCCATTGACATATTAATGATAAGGGAAAACCAATGTATATGTCTTCAGAACGCAACAAGTATTCTCTCCGTTCCAAATTATTCCAATGAATGTGTGAATTTTTCTTATATTCCAATGAATGTGTAGTCCTGAATTTTCATTTTCTAAACTCACGTATGAATCAAACACTAAAATTTTCATTCCGAAAAGAAAATAAAGTCCTAACGAACACTTTTCACTATATGGTAGTTAAAAAACCACAGTAAAGGTGTTAAAAGCTTAAACTTCAATTTGTAGATCAAAGTAGGTAATTAAGTCTCTTTAAAATCTTTACAAAAATGTGACATATGTACGTAAAGCAAGTTGTTTTTTTTTTTTATCAAAAGGATACTTATATTATATAATTAAGGATTAAGAAACGTTAGCAGTAGTTTCCCCGCCAGTGCTAGCGGGTGGGTCATTGTTAATAGTTTGGGTCACATCCCGACCCTGGATAATACAAAATGAAATGTTTACAGCCCTAGGATAGCTAGTTCCTAGTACATCTGCATCTACTTCTCTGCGCCCATGGTGGCGCAGTCATCAAAATGGTGGGTCGGTTAAACATTTCGTTTTTTGTCCCCTCCTTTGCCAGCTTGTTCGCCACCCTGTTCTGCTCACGGTACACGCTCCATTTTCCTGATTTCCAGCTTCGCTAGCATACAACAATTAAGTCATCATAGAGCAAATTATTGTTTGTTAGCATTTTGATAACCTCCTTTGAGTCAGAATTTACTTCTAGGGGGCTGAGATTATGTTGAATTGCTAGGGTCAATCCTGTCCGTATGGCTTGGAGTTCGGCTCTTAGGGGGTTTGTGTGCGGTATGTGCTCAGTGAATCCCGCTACCCATGACCCAAGGTGGTCTCTGATCACTCCACCCAGCCCTCCTGGGCCGGGGTTAAAAGCAAGTTGATTAGGTACATCGTATATGTATATGCTATGTTTGAGTTCTATTGTGTTCTGTTTTGTTTTTGATAAAATTTAAATTTAGTTGACGCTCATCTTTAATATATTTTTTTTTCAATGGTATCATTTTTACCCATCCAACAAGTTATTAACATCAACTTTATTGTGGTAACCGAGACATTAATCATGACATCAAGTTAATGAAGGACATTTTCACAAGTAGGTTTATTTAAACTCTCTAAGATTTCATTCACGAACGAATTTTACTGTGTCGAACACTTTTTAAATTAATAAATATTAATTTATCGATTAAATAATATATTTACAAAACAATAAAGTAATATTTATGATCCCACCTATATTAATTTAGTAATATTTTACTGTATTTGATAAACATGTGTTCAAAATCATTGAATAAACCTCAATTTCTTATTTTTTGAATTAAAATATATATTACCAAGAAATGCATAAAGCTACTATGAATCAAAATTGTTTGATTCTTAAAATACTTTAGAAAATGTTTAATTCCTAAATAGAAAAAATTATAAATTGCACTTTGAACTTGTCCAAAAAAAAATCTAGCTACATAGTAAAATTTCACCAACATTTAAATATTTCCTATTATATCTGAGTAAATTTTCATCTCCTCCATAGCCTTGAACCCGTTCGAAGCTGATTGGTGTAAGATACACACATTTTTGTGTCATTTAAGACATGACATCACTAAATTACGAGTATACTATACGTATTTTTCCTTTTTAAAATAGTACGATTATACTGGTAATAAACAATACTAATACACATTCTTATGGACTGTTAAAAGTAAAAAAAAGAAAGAAGATGGAGTAAAACAAAAGGCTCTGCTTCCCGCCAACCTCAACCCTTCATTTCCCGCCAAAATCCGAACCCTAACTCCAAAAATAGAGGGAAAATCCCTAATCTCGACCTTCATCATTCATCACTCTCTGCTCTGCTCTACTCTCTGTTTCTCTCTCTCTCACACAAACACACACAGAGATTCACCCTTTCTCAGTCTGCCATGGATCTAAGCGACGAGGTTAGGGCTACGCATAAGCGAACATTCCTCAAGTTCTTTGAACAAACTGTAAGTATTTCCTCCTTCTTTTTTTTTTGCTTTCTTCACATGTTTTCTACTTGATATACTTTGCTTAATTTGACGGACTTTGAGTTGTATTTATGTATTTGTTTGTTTTTTCTTTTGTTGATAATTTTCTATTTTTGTAGGAACTGGACACGGAGCTGAAGAAGGAATTTGAATCTATGATCAACAACAATAGGCATCGTGTCATTATGGACCTCTCTGATTTCTACAATGACAGAGAAGGCTCTGATTTGGCTCGCAGGTTTAATCCTTTTCATTAATTTTATTGATGTCATTTTTGGCTTGTATAATTCGAGGAAAAAATCAAGAGTGGTTTTGGGTTTGTGTATTGAAATTGAAGTACTATCTAGGCTTGTTGGTGTGGTTTTTCTAGTTTTTTTGCTTTCAGGTGCAAACTTGAGGGAAAATGTTGAAAAAGACAAGTTTCTTTTGATATTTTCCAAGTATTGAAGTTTACCTGGGGTTATTGATATTGGTGGTTCAGTTTGTAAATTTCTTCTTTTCTTGAATTGTGTAGGCTTCTTCAGAATCCAAGTGAGTATATGCAACCGTTGGTTGATGCTTTAACCGATATGATCCGGACCCATAATCCCAAGTACCTTAAAGAAGGCGAGCAAGTCTTGGTTGGGTTTACTGGTCCTTTTGTTTCGAGGAGAGTAACCCCAAGAGAGCTGTTGTCCCGTTTCATTGGTTCCATGGTCTGTGTTGAAGGCATTGTTACCAAGTGTGCGTCTTCTGAATTTGCTTATAGCGCTCATTTCTAGCTCATAGCTACTTTGACTGTGGTATTATTCCAGTGTATTATATATATCTTAAACTAACCATATTTACTCTGGGCCACTGAATTTATTTTTAATGATGTGCCTTAGATTCACTCCAAAGTTAATGAGTTAGTAGGAAGGCCTAATACATTTCTGAGTCATTTTTGTACTGTGAGTATAGCTGATTTGGGGTCTATGATGAAAACTTTGATGAATATTTTTTTTAAAAAAATGCTTCTATAATGGTAAAAGCAATGAAAATGGGGAACTATTTACCTGGTGGGTAGTTATTTACACTGTGCCGCAAAGGTTTGGGTGATATGATACAACTGATATGTGTTTGACAGCTGTATGTTAGCAGCAAATTTTCATTTGAAATGATCGCTGAAATATATTCATGTCCATTTGACAGGGGAAGACATGTATATGTCCAGTGAATAAAGTTATGGTGATATAGTAGTTTCTTGCTTGGAATGGGCCATGTCTATATCAGTACCAGTTGCTAGTAAAGGGATGATGAAAACTGGACTTTCTAGGACTGTACTAGTATTATATGGTTCAACTGATTAACTAAGAAGGATTAGTGATTTCTAAATAGCTGGATTGGACATGAGATTACGTATTATATCCATTTTTATTGGTGATTATTATGTTCCTTGAATGCATCACGTTATAAGCATTTGAGATGTTTGGTAGTTTCAGTAACCAGTGTGCAGTTTGCTGGTGTGGAACTGGGAAAAGATTGCATGTCATGGATACTAAGCTATTAGCACAAGTGTTAGCATAAAGTACTGTTAGCACAATGTAGCATAAAGTACTGGACTTGTGCTTATCAGAATTGGTTCCATAGTGGTGCAATTGTGCAACTGGAGAGTGTCCCTTGTTTCTTCTGTGCTGTATACTTGTGCCTTTTCTTCTAAATGGACTGTAAGGTCAATAATTTGCAAGCTTCCTTCTTCCTGATATGCATGTATGTACTCATGCCATTGCCAAGTTTAGTACAAGAATTGGAACTTCAACCAGTTGTGCATATTTGTTTTCGAAAACTAAACCAATTTTATCGTTTAGCTTCCTACATCACCAAATTAATATGATTAAGCATAGTTGGGCATATTCAAATTCAAAAGCACATCAAAGGACAATAAATACAGAGAATTGATATCAAGCAATAGATAATAAAATATGCCAAACATCATTAGTTTGACTGTGCTGTCTTCTGTTGCTTTGTTTCATTATTAAAATCCATTTTCTACTTGATTTTTCCTGCTCATATTTGCAATCTGAGGTATTTGCTAATATAAACACATTCTGTTATTTCTTGTTGTTTATAACTGAATTATGTGTCTAAATTTCATTCTCTAGTCAAAGAGAAACATGAGATAGGTTGATGCTAGGACAGATTTCATCTGTCATCAGCTGAAGTTTGAGTCATGAATCATCTTCTTGTTTTATATTTAGTCCTTAGCTTGCTGCCACTTTTTGAGTTATAAATCATTTTCTTGTTTTATATCGAGTCTTAGCTTGGATGCCACTTTGTAATTGACTCTTTTAATAAAATTTATTAATGAAAGCTGCTACTTTCAATATCTATAGGTTCTCTTGTGAGGCCAAAGGTTGTAAAGAGCGTCCACTTTTGTCCGACAACTGAGAAATTTACGGCCCGTGAATACAGAGATATCACATCGAATGTTGGTCTGCCAACTGGTTCTGTGTACCCGACACGGGTAATGATGAACTGATATAGGTTTCAGTTTTGGCCTTTTCTATTTGTTTAGCAAAACAAAATTTTACAAGAGTGATTATGTTGCAGGATGATAATGGCAATTTGCTAGTTACTGAGTATGGTTTATGCACATATAAAGATCATCAAACTTTATCAATGCAAGAGGTGCCTGAAAATTCTGCTCCTGGTCAGCTTCCTAGAACAGTGGATATAGTCGTAGAGGATGATCTTGTTGATTCATGCAAGCCTGGAGACCGTGTAGCAGTTGTCGGGGTATACAAAGCTCTTCCTAGTAAAAGCCAAGGAAGCATGAATGGTGTATTCAGGTGTGTGTTTAAAGTAACATACTGCTTTATTTCCCTCACAATAGTTAAATGTTGTTTTCTGTATGTAATCCTGTCCATCAATATTGTTGTGCAGAACAATCCTCATAGGTAACAATGTGTCTCTCCTGAACAAGTCAGCAAATGCACCAAACTACACAGAGAAAGTCCTTAAAGACATCAAGAATATTTCTGTTAAAGATGATACTTTTGATCTTCTTGCTAATTCACTGGCACCATCTATTTATGGGCATTTGTGGATAAAGAAAGCAGTTGTTCTGCTCATGCTTGGTGGAATTGAAAAGAACTTGAAAAATGGAACTCACTTAAGAGGGTAAGATAAACTCTTTTACCTTTGGTCAGGCTACCTTTTGTTGTCCTTAGCACTTAGCACCAATGAAGACATTACTGCTTCCAGTTCATTCAGACAACTATCATAATTTTTTATGTACTGTAACTCCTCTATATGAGATTGATTCTTGAGGTCTCACAACAGCCATTTTTACTGTATTTAGTGATATAAACATGATGATGGTTGGTGATCCATCTGTTGCCAAGTCTCAGCTGCTGAGAGCAATTATGAATATTGCTCCATTAGCAATATCAACTACTGGTCGTGGTTCTTCCGGAGTTGGTTTGACAGCTGCAGTTACTTCTGATCAAGAAACAGGTAACTTTTTTTCAAAAGCAGAATCTACGTTGTATGTGAAGTAAACTGACAAATATGTACTTGGAAATAGGAGAAAGAAGGCTAGAAGCTGGTGCCATGGTACTTGCCGACAGAGGTGTTGTTTGCATTGATGAGTTTGATAAAATGAATGATCAAGATCGAGTTGCTATACATGAGGTTATGGAACAGCAGACTGTAACCATTGCTAAAGCAGGAATCCATGCATCCTTGAATGCTCGATGCAGTGTGGTTGCAGCTGCAAATCCCATATATGGTTCTGTAAGTTTTTCAAAACAGGTCCATCTAAATGTGTAATAGCCTTAAGATATATATCATTTAACTTTTCTATACCATCTCGTTTTTTACAGTATGACCGATCATTAACTCCAACGAAGAACATTGGACTTCCAGACTCACTGCTCTCTCGTTTTGATTTGTTGTTTATTGTTCTGGATCAAATGGATCCTGGGGTTGATCGTCAAATTTCTGAGCATGTTTTGCGCATGCATCGGTATCGTTCTCCAATAGATGGAGGTAGGTTGGCAGTTATGTTTGAAAATCTTCATGCATTGCCTTTTCCTAGTTTGTATGAATGAAGTGAATCTATTTTACCTTTTAGGTAGCTCAACACTAGATAATGATTCAAGATATGAAGAGCAAAATGACAAGGATGAAATGCCCGTCTATGTTAAGTATAATCGGATGCTACATGGTAGAAATTCAACTCGGAGCAAAAAGGATACATTGACCATCCAGTTTCTCAAGACTTACATTCATTACGCAAAAAACAGGATCCATCCTGAGCTGACTGATGAGGTAATTAAGTGTAACTTGTGCAATTGCATAGCATCATTGCGTTTTCTTGCAGGATTAATTTTTTTATGCCTTGTGAATTTGAATTTTGAAATACTCCTTAAGATTATGCTGTAATAAACCTTGGTCATATCTTAGCTTCATCTCACGTGAACCTTGATCAATGTACTGCTCTCTTACTGATATTTATAATGATAAGCATTTGTAGGCATCTGATAACATAGCTACTGCTTATGCCGAGCTTAGGAGTGCCAGTACAAATGCAAAGGTTGGTATTTTATGTATGATATCCAGATAACTATCTTGTTATGTTATTTGTGTGATGTAATTGATTTGTCTTAATTTCCAATAGACTGGGGGAGGAACACTTCCAATTACTGCCAGAACTTTGGAAACAATTATTCGGCTCTCAACTGCCCATGCCAAGCTGAAGTTGAGAAGACAGGTGAGAACTTATTTGATTACAAGTCTTATATAGGAGGATTGAAGTTCCCCATATATGACTGCTTAGGATTAGAGGTCCACTGTATATAAAAAACCATCATCGACTAGGGGTGGGCATAAATACCAAAAAACCGAACCGAACCGAAAAAATTCGGTTCTTCGGTTTTCTGGTTCGGTGTTGGTTTTTTTTTCCGGAACTTCGGTTCGGAGTTCAGTGCAAGGGTCCCGAAACTACGGTGCGCCGAAGAACCGGAGTTTTATTAAATAAATTTAATAGTATTTATTATATTACTTAATTTTTAACTTTACTTGGCCCATTTCAATTTTTATATTTAGATCCTAAACTTGAATAGCAAAAATCTAAATAACAAAATAGTAAACCCTAAAGACCTAAAGTCTAAACGAAACAAAACTCAATTTAATTCAAGTTTGAGCAGCAACTTGGTGTTTCTACTTTCTACTTTATGATTTTATGATTTTATGTTGTTACTTTGAAGTGAGAACAACAAATTGATGTTCTTACCTTTTATTGTTAGACGGTTAGTTGTTACTTTGAAGTGTGAAGTGTGAAGTGAATAACAATTATTACTTTTATCATATTCTCACTTTATTTTTGTTGACACCGAAACACCGATTTAAAAACACCGAACTAAACCGAACCGAAGTAGAAAAAACCGAACCGAACCGATCTAGTTTGGTTTGAAATATGGTGCACACTTTTCTAAAACCGAATACCAATGAACCGAACCGAAATTTGATTAAATCGAACCGAAGAACCGAACGCCCACCCCTATCATCAACAGAAATTGACCAGTTCTTGACTTTAATCAATGAATTTGGTAATAACCAAAATTGAGTTTTCTGGTTTCATTCTTTCCTTGATTATCTGCACTGTATGGATCTTTTTTGCTCAAAATTTGTTTCCATATCTTTTCTGGCAGGTTTTGAAGTCTGATGTAGAAGCTGCTCTTCAAGTTCTACATTTTGCCATATATCATCAAGAACTGACTGAGATGGAGGAACGTGAGCAAGAGAGAGCAAAGGAATTGGGGAAGAAGCGCAGTACTGACCATGATGGCGGTAACAATGCTTCAGCTCGTAAACGCAGAGCTGAGCATGATGCAGGTGATGAATCAGTTGATCATGAAGCTGGGGGAGTTGGGTGAGTTACTAACTATAAAATATACATAGTTCAGCTATCATCAATATTTTTTAGTCTTGGAGATATCTTGTTTATCTGCAGGTATGTTTTTTGGCAAGTGATTTTCTGATAACTGATTAGTTCTTTCATCAAATAAACAGAAGTAGATTGCAACTTCCTCACATTTAATTACTTTGATGATCTATCTATATGGTGTTTGTTTGTTTTATCTATTACGATGTTTCCTTCTAATGTTTATATTTCTAAAGTGTTCTTTTGTATTCTTTTGGAAAGTGGTAGTGAAGCAATGGAAACTGATGATACTCCAGCAGCTGAAATCAGCACATCTCCTGAGAGGTCTGTAATTAACTAATTGATCATTGAATGCATTTCCTTGTACTCCGGGGTATTCAATTATGGAATCTAACATCTCTGAACTTGCAGATTGCAAGCATTCAGTGCAGCACTTGGTAGGCACAGGAACTTACAACATGTGGAACAACTTCCAGTTGCTGATGTGGAAAATGTTGTCAACAATGGGGCGACTGTACCTTACTCAAAGGCGGAGATAGAGAAATTATTAAAGGTATGCAAGTCCTTCAATTACAAATTTCTTTGATGTCCCGAGTTCCAAACGTATGTGTATATTACCTCTTTTTTCACAAGTAGGCAACACTGAAATGTGCATCAGTTGGATACAGTAGTTTTTGTATGTGTAACAGCTAACAGGGAAAGTGCTCTAATGTGCAGATGATGGAAGAGAAAGGCCAATTGTGGGTACACAGTGATACCAATGTAGTTTACTTCATGTAAATCAGTCCAATTGGAGCTCCAAATGCAGTTGTCTCCTTTCTGATGGATTGTCCAAGCCTAAACTATATGGGAATACACCACTTGTTATTGAGCCATAACTTCTCTTATATTTCTGATAGTATCATGGTATTCCTCTATTTATCCCCCACTTTGACATTCAGATGTAGATCTGATGAAGCATATGAATATTTTCTGTTTTAGGAAAACCAAATGGGTAATGAATGCAATATGTAATGTACAATTTATGAAGACTACCCGCTATTTAGCTTTAACCAGAAGTTGTCTCCTTTGATTGTAAAGTTGCAATTCACGTTATTGGCTGAGTTAGGTTGAACTCCACTTGGTAATCCTGTTAATCACCAAGGTTAAAAAAGAAACATTAGTAAGAGCAGTATACATGGAATGTTACAAAATGAGAGCAAACAAGAAATGTAAGGAGAAACGAGAATAGAACTTTCTTATTTTTTTTTATATCAAGTGTTTTTATGTATACAGGTTGGTGCTATGTGATTTTGGATCCCTCTATTTATGAGATTACATTGAGGAACGTCAATTGATGAAAAATCAATGAGGAGCTAGTTTTTAACCTTGAGAATTTGATCGGCTTTCACCCCAAGCAGTAACGCTTTTCCATACAATCGCAAGGTCAATTAATTCCCAATTGCAAAGATCACTTTGTATATATATCTATGTGATGACAAGTTTAGTAACAAGAAACTCCAAATGCATATTGCTAGCAAATCCGAAATTATTTATATCACAATTATAATATTATTATATCTCACTCAATATGAGATAATAATTATTAATCGCAACATAAGGACAAAATACTTTTCTCACAGAATCTTTTAAGAAAGCTCATGTATATTATATTTTTAATTCAATACACCAAATATTTACTATTAACAATTTATTCACTAAAGAATCCCGTTATTATATGATCCTTTTTATAATAGTTTCACATTACAATTTCAGCGATAAATCAAGATATAATGACAATAGATTTCATGAAAATTTATAGGATAAGAAATCTTTCATAAAAATAGAAATAATTACTCCCAACTCTGAAGTGAATAAAGAAAAAAACTTTATTGAAAAAAACAAAAAACAAATAGAGAATGAAAGAAAAAAGATAACGATTCATGGGACCAAACAAGTTGGAGAAGTATTATGACCGAAAATTTATGTTAATTTGCAGGGGAAAAATTAGAAAAATCATGGCTACTGCCACTGGTCTCTTCTTCCTTACAACCACTGCCTTTGCTGTCACTTCTAAACGGCCCTCTGTTTCTCTTTTTGTCAATAAAGTTCACTCTTTTCGTCTCAGAGCAGCAAATGTAAGTCTCTTCTCTATAAAAAAAGATTACATCTTTCCTTTCAATTTTCAAGATTACGTGATAATTCAAGAAAATATGCTTCTGCTATTTGTGGGGTAAGTCATTTTGGTTTTGTATTTTGTCTGATTACAGATAGAAGGAAGTGAAATTGAAGGAAAAGAGGAAGTGGGTATAAGTGAAAAGAAGAAAATATTTGTTGCTGGTGCGACTGGGAACACTGGGAAGAGGATAGTTGAGCAGCTTCTGGCAAAGGGTTTTGCTGTTAAGGCTGGGGTTCTTGATGTTGATAAGGCTAAATCAACCTTACCGGGTCAAAACCCTGATCTTCAAATTGTGGGTTTGTTAAACTTTTTAGAAATTAGTAGAAGTTAATTGCTCAATCAGTAGTTGATTATTCATGAAATATGCTACTTTAAAATGCCTTTAATTTCACCTTTGTCCAACACTATTTGTTTTTTCATTCTTCAAGTTGGAGAAAAAAAAAAGTTAAAACTTTTTATTTCTCCATGATTTCTTGCTTATACTCCCTTTATCCACTTAAAGAGTTCGTTTTGGCTGATGTATTCAGATGATACTTATTGTAGTTTAGAGAGAAATGGATTAAAATTGGAGATTATGTTAAAACCTTTAAACTGTAATCATTTAGCATAAAAGGTAATTATATTTTACCTTTCCAACAAAAGGTGTTGCAAATGTATTGGAGTATAATGTTCACTTCCATTTTGTATGCCTTAGAGTTATTTTTACGTGAAATCTATTCGATTATGTTATTTTCAGGTGAAAGCGGATGTCACAGAGGGATCAGCAAGACTAGCTGATGCCATTGGGAATGATTCAGATGCAGTAATATGTGCTACAGGTTTTCGGCGTTCACTGGATTTTTTGGCTCCATGGAAGGTTGGTTGCTACCTTGCCATCCTGTTTTTCTTTTTACTTACCAGTTTACTTATCAGTTATCACTTCTAAAATTTTATGGTTATGTTTTCACTTTATGAAATACTGATTGTTTCATTTGGATGATCTTTATAATAATATGAATTGCAGGATAGGCAAACTCTTCATAGGAAAAAAGAAAAACAGCCGAACAAATTAATAAAATGAAAACAAAATAAAGAAGTGTTGATAAAGCTTGTTAAGAGTCCAAAACTAATTTCAGTTAGAGAAGCTTCTTAATGAGGTGCTACGCACATTCCTGAGCATTGAAAAGATAATACATAGTCTTTTTTGTTCTTTTAAAACAAGCAATGGAGGCTTCGTGAGTATGCTCCCACAACTTCAAGATACTACTGCTGAAACTCCATATGGTAGTAGATATGGTCTTTCAAGTTAAAGAAACTTCATTCCCTTGAAGATTTGTCTAAACTACAGAAAAGTAAAATGGAGGAGTGAGCAGTTTCATGTTAACACTTTTCTTTCTTTTTGGTTTATGGAGAACATTTTCATTCTTTTCTCAGAATACAGGCGAGTAGGCTGTTATTAACGATTGTTTCTCTGGTGGGGTTGTTGGTGTCAATTGTTTCTTCTCCCTTTTTTAAAAGCTTTTTGTGCTACTATTAATCCACTCTAGGTCTTCCATTTAAGCTAATTTCAAATGTGAACAGTTTAGTATGCCAATTTCACCTTTAAGACCTTAGCTCCATAATAATGCCTGTTAGAGCGCCTGGAAAACAGGAATCAAGAATGGTGCGGTTAAGCAGGTTAAGGCCTATTTTGTTGAATTCAGAATGCATCTACTGTCAGAAAACCAATTATTGTTGGAACTGTTTGTCTTGTTTCAGGTTTATGAAAGAATTCCTTGCCTCTTAAGTAAAGCAATATCTTGATTTCCTTCCCTAGCCTTCAATTGGATTGGAGATCATATGTGATTGCGGTTCTGCAGAGGCACATCAAATAAGCGAATGTCAGAAATTATAGTAGAATGAAAGAAATAACCTTTGGAAGCAAACATCATATAGGTTCTGATGTTTGCTTAGGTGTTGAAGCTTCATACAATTGAAAAGTTGAGAAGGCTTCTCGAATGTTTTCAAGCAAAAACTTGAGAGCAAGACTGGAAAATGTTTTCAAAATGTATAGGGTGCAAACATATATCATCTTATTTCCCTGACTTGCTTTCCCCTTAAATTTGTCTGTTAGTTCTATTGTGTTCCTTGTAGACATTTAGTATGGCCAAAAAGGCCTCCGTTGATGTCTTGCCTTCCAGACCATTAAGCTCACGACCTTCTCTTGGTTATTCTAATTACTTAAGTAAATTATGAAGCAAAATTTATCGCGTGATTGATGCTGACTTGTTGGCTCACTACCCTAATTATTGTTTTGATGGGTTTTTGATGAATTATGAAGTATTGTCCTTCCACTACTGTTGTTTAATCCCTAGTGTACCATTCTTTCAGGTTGATAACTTTGGCACAGTAAATCTCGTTGAAGCATGCCGAACACTTGGTGTTAAAAGATTCCTCCTTGTTAGTTCCATTCTGGTCAATGGAGCTGCAATGGGCCAGTTGTTCAATCCAGCATATGTATTTCTCAATGTTCTTGGACTGACATTGATAGCAAAGCTCCAAGCAGAGCAATATATTCGGAGATCTGGCATCAATTACACAATAATAAGGCCTGGTGGGCTAAAAAACGATCCACCTCAAGGAAACATCGTAATGGAACAAGAGGTAGCAATATGCAGCATACTCATTGTTTAGTTACGTATATGTGTGCCACATGGTTTTCCTAAGATTCTCCTTGCTTATCCTTCAAAATGTAGGATACCCTTTACGAAGGCTCAATATCTAGAGATCAGGTAGCTGAAGTAGCAGTTGAGGCATTACTCCATCCAGAATCTCATTACAAAGTCGTGGAGATAGTAGCTCGTACTGAAGCCCCTAAACGTTCATTCAAGGAACTATTTGGTTCCATAAAATAGCAGTAGCTTGTCAAGATGATGTTTTCTGTCTATGTTTATACACATGAGATTTATAAATATAGTTACTCAAAGACCACAATGCAACAAATTTATATTGCAACATCCTTCTCTGCAATCTTATAACAATGGAAGTGAATGATTAAAACAGAGCTTATTGATACCCCTTTTGTTTACATGTTTTTAGTAAAATCTCATGTTTGTCAAAGGAAGGCAGAAAATATTATACCAGAAAGGTGAAAAACGTAACTATAGCTGTAATAACAGGAGTCTTTGTAGCTCAATTGGTTAATTATCCGATGGTCATTAGTAGGCTTCGATCTCCACCTTTTAATTTTCTTTCCCAGATCCATTTTTTTAATTTTTTTTTTTGCATCATCATCACTGAATTATCAATCTAGCAGTCAATAATACAGTACTTTTTTTATTTCATGATATCTTTTTGTTGTTTTCTTTTGTTTAACCTATATGTTTGAACTCAGAGTTTTGTTTTTCTTTTTCAAAAAACCATTATATGAGAATCAAACATTATTCACAGAGACAAAAAAAATGTATGGTATATACTAATCAAACATATTCTTTAGTAATTTCGAATAATGAAAGAATTTGAGTAATTTAAAAAAAGAAATTGCTGCAAATTAGAAGTTTCTTTGTTTGCTGTCCTGATTCAAACATACTTCTACAATAAAGTGAAAATGAAATATGAACTCTATACTACACAAAACTAAGATATATCTGTGAATTCAGATGAATCGAACTTCAATACAGATAATTACCAAAAAAACAAAAGAAAAGGACTTTCTAGAACATTTTTTGGCGGTTAATTAACTGAAATTAAAACTGGATTATGATAACAGCAAGTTATCCAAGCAAGACCACTGGTTTTTCTTGTTCAGAACCGTTCTGATCGAACCTCCAATCCATTCTCTGTCCACACTGAAAATCACATCTTTTCCATCTTAAACCAACAACGTACGTCTCTGCAACAAGTTTTCACTTCAAAAAATTTCAAGAATTCACTTTGTGGGTAATGTATAATTGTGCTTTTAACTTCTCATTTTGATTACAGATGGAAGGAAGTGAAATTAAGGAGGAAAAAGAAGCAGGTATTGGTCAGAAGAAGAAAATATTTGTTGCTGGTGCAACTGGGAATACAGGGAAGAGGATTGTTGAGCAGCTTTTGGCTAAGGGTTTTGCTGTTAAAGCTGGGGTTCGTGATGTTGACAAGGCTAAATCTACCTTACCCGAAGGAAACCCTCTTCTTCAAATTGTGAGTACTCCTTTGATTTCCTTTAATTTGAGATTCTTGTTTGCTATAAATTGGTTGATAGCAAAGCTGAGGTCTTTTAGGGTTTTTAGAATCAAGTTGTCAATTTAATAGAGTGGTTGTTCAATTAAATTTACTAATTATGGATAAACGAACTAGTAATAAGTTCTTAATATTACTATTAATTCAGAAATTTGACCTTCTTACATAAAAGTATCAGTTTGAGCAATACTAATGAACTATGTTTCTCAAACTCTTCAAAAATGTCAACAACTAAGTGTCTGATTCTCCAAAAGTAGTGTATTTTTGGACGAAAAGGAAGAGTCCGCACAACTTAGCTATTGAAAAGTGAAATGCCAAATTACTAATGAGAATGGAGTTGTAATTCGAAATATTACATGTTTTACAGTAAAATCTGCTTAATTTGTGTACATATGGAAGCTGAAAAACATGGAGCTCAGATAATCCAATTTTTTATTTTGATTACGAGCCAGAAGCTCTTCTTAAGTTTTCCATAAGAAGCTATAAGTGGGTGCTGTACTTCGGTGTCTTAGAGTTTTTAAGTGCATGAGACTTTGGTATATTCAGTCCAACCAAATAAATATTACAACTTACAAGTTTAGGTCACAAAATTTTGTTATTTTGCCTCCGTAAGATTTTTGTTTGGAACTTTCATTTCATTAGTAGGACAGCTTTCTCAAAACATTTCTAGAGAATCTAGGAACAAGTGACTATTTATGACTCGGAGAGTCTCGCTTTCCAAACTAGAAAACTTCAAATTTGTGTTTGTAGATATACATTCTTACCCGCCTATGCGTATTACATGTCATTTTTACTCAAGCTGTCAAATCTGTAGTTAGTTTTGGAGATAAAACGAAAACCTTCTACCTTTCTTATCAGATATTTCAGTTTTTGTATATAGCGATATCTTTAACCTTCTAACTTTGGCCTACAATAAGTCTAAATTTCATTTTCAACATTGATAAGACTTAGTGCTACTTGAACACTGCAACGCTCCAAGTTTAGCTATTTGATATAGGCTAAAAAAATCTGAATACATTCTTCTGCAAATGGGAAAAATAAATAGTGAAGGAAACATATACCTTCTCTGGAAAGGACCAACTTGTTTATGAATACTCCCTGTGGGAATTCCATATTGTTCTGATTGTTCTCAGGTGAAAGCCGATGTGACAGAGGGATCAGCTAAACTAGCTGATGCCATTGGTGATGATTCTGATGCGGTAATATGTGCTACAGGTTTCCAGCCTTCGTGGAACTTGTTGACACCTTGGAAGGTTAGTTAACTTCAATCCACAAAATAGTAGTATTTACCAGATCCCCTTCACACCTGATCTTGATGATCAGCAAAGTGAGATTATTTTGCGATAGGCTTGATGGGAGTTTCAGTCTCATTTTTATGCAATGCAACGTCTTTTCAGTACTTAAATTTTAGTCTTATTAGCTTGAAAATCACACTGTGCTTGTTAATTTTCAACTGCAAGAACATGTTGGTGAATTCAATATGGAATACATGGTCTTTTGGAGAGTCCTCATCATCTTAAAAGTTTCTCGATACCCAGGACAGGAAAATATAAAAGGAGTTACCAACGTCATAGCAATTGAAGTTGAATTTTTTCCGCTTAAATGAACAATCTAGTTTCTGAATTGGCATTCAAGCAAGTATCATCTTGTAGATAATAGTTGTTATGGTGATGATAGTACTTATTGTTTTGTTTGCTCCTTTTATTTTACTTTATTACACCTCCTCTTGACATCTTTTAGCCAAGCGCAAGGTAGTTGAGAGTAATTCAAACTCGAAAAGCTTTAATCTCAATTTTTACTGTTATGCGTAACGTCTTCTGGCATCAAGAGATTTATCTTCATCATTTCGTTTGGTGAAAGAAAAAAAGAATATTTGCATGTGGAGGGAAATCTTGAAAGCCTCCTTTTATCTTCCTACTTTCTATTTTATTGTTTTCCTTTTCAATTTCTTTGTTTACTCGTCTGCAGATTTTAGAAAAATTCCCCGGACAACCAAAATATAAACACCATGAAACTTAATGAATTCCTTCCCCATACAGTAACTACAGTGGGTGTGAGATCGAGTTATTGTAAAAGTAAGTTGTTTGTTTCCAGTAGCTAAAAGTTGGTGCATTTGACAAACCAATCTTTGGAACTTCCTCTCTGGAGTTAAGTTGAAGCAGAGAATACTGTATCAGCTCTTGGACTCTACCCTCTTTATCTTTCACTTGGGATCTAGAAGCATCAGTTGTAGAAACAAATATGGTGCTGGGCAATTCTATTCAAAGGAAATGGTCCGAACGATACCAACTCTGGAGCATTTCAGCTTTCACTTCTCTGATTTGCTGATAGCTCAATTCTGCTCATGCTGTTGTCCTGTTCCCAATAACCTAGTTATTAATTAGACCCCACTCGTCTTACTTCTTTCTGGGTCATTGTTGTCAGTAATTTTGGCAGTAAACATTTTCATGTCTTATGCATAAGAAGTGTGAACTTGAGGTGAGATTGATAGGGATTGTGATGCCTAATCTCCCCAACTCGCTTTGGGATTGAGACATAGTTGTTGTTGTATTTCATTTTCATGTCTTGTGTCAATGAATTAGCAGAGGTGTTAGATGTCCTTCAATAGCATTATCTATGTTCACATGCAGATGTCCTATAACTTTTCATCTCTCTTGTGCATTTCTTTGATTTTGAATATGGTGAAAATCAGGAAATGTCTCTCATCATTGTTTATTCTTTCAGGTTGATAATTTTGGCACAGTGAACCTTGTGGATGCATGCCAAAAACTTGGCATTAATAGGTTCATCCTTATAAGTTCAATTCTCGTCAATGGGGCTGCAATGGGTCAGTTGTTCAATCCAGTTTATATAATCCTTAATGTTATGGGACTCGTATTGGTAGCAAAGCTTCAAGCTGAGAGATACATTCGTAAATCTGGCATCAACTACACAATAATTCGACCTGGTGGGCTTAAAAACGATCCTCCACAAGGAAATATAGTCATGCAACCAGAAGTAACATTTTGTATACCTTATTCCTGTAGTGTTCCAAAAGTCCTTTATTTTGCATCTAATGTTACGCTCTCTTTCTTCCCTCAATTTAGGATACCCTTTTTCGGGGCTCAATAACTAGAGATCAGGTAGCTGAAGTTGCAGTCGAGGCATTGCTCCATCCAGAATCTCATTACAAAGTCGTGGAGATAGTGGCTAGTACAGATGCCCCTAAACGTTCATTCGAGGAACTCTTTGGTTCAATAGAACAACAGTAACTTGTAAGCATGCAACTTTTATTCCATCCACTAAAATGTTTCTCTGATATATACGATACTCAACATTTCTCTTGTGTAAATGATGATGCTGTTGTGATCTGAACTGGGTAAAAGGTCACCTACTTTCCCTGGGAATAAGTTCTTGCACTAAGTTCACAACACTAATCAATAGAAAGTTTCCACTTCCCAACAGTGCGCATGTTAATGTTTGCTTGCTAGTTGGCTCGCCAGGAATTTTGAGTTATAGTACTAGTGTCTTGTTTAAGCGCTGTGAGTGTCATTTCTTTATTTATTTTTTCATGATGATCACCAAATATCCAACAACGACAACATATCCAGTGTAATCCCACAAGTGGGGCCTGGGGAGGGCACCGACTTTACCCTACCTTGTGAAGGCAAAGACGTTTTCGAAAGACCTTTGGCTCAAGTAAAAAGCAGTTTTGAAAAGGAAATACAGTAGTGAATCACGAAACATCAACTTATCAAAAATAAAACTGTCTTATAATAAGATGAAGAAATCCCAACAAAGTAGAAAGTAGTAACAAATTACAAAAATTGATTAGAAGAAGAAAGCAGCCAGAGAAGCAAAGGCAGCCATGAAAACAGGGGCAAGCAAAGTAATAGCAGCACTCTCCATTGAAGGTGAAGGTGAAGGTGCAGGTGATTCTTCTCCAGCAGCCATTGCTCCTCCAACATTTCCGAAAGTGACTAGCATCATCATGCAAATGGTGAAAACAGCCAACTTCTTAATACCTTCCATTTTTTCCTTCAAAAATTTCAGTAAAATACAGAGAAGAAAAAGAGAATTCTGAGAAAGGGATAACAAAATTGATTAAAGTGTGTATTGAAAGGACAATAGACATGGCTTTTATAAGAAAAAGATTATGGGAAAAAACAATAATTCTCCAGCTATATTATTCGAGAATATTAAGAACAAAATATTTTTGAGGGTGATGATGGGTTGTCAAAATAATAAAACTAGTAATATTACCTTTATAGATACAGCCTGGACTAAACAAACTAGAGGTTCCCCACTTGTTATTAGATAGAAAGTTTGTTAGTTTTTGATAGGTTAAGCTAATTAAAGCTTCAATGCCATGTGCTGATCACTTAAATTGTTTAGAGATTTATCAGTTGATCAACTTTTCAAAATAATTTCTCTTAATTCATGCGTTAGTGGATTGTTCCATCTTTTCGATAATGTTAAGAGTCACCATATGCCACATCTTACTGTGTTTGGGTCAGATTGCGCGCTTCTTAGGTAAACAATTGTGGAATTAGTGATATTTATTATCAAGACTACTCGTATCATTATCTTTTGTGATCAGTGTATATTCAAAAGCAGGACGTGACAAGGTTCATGAAGCTTGAAACGGAAAAACAAAAAGGAACTACACATATTTCAGAAAACAAAAATTACTACTCACTCGGTCACTAATTATTTGTTCACTTTTTCTTTTTAGTTGTCCCGGATTACTTGTCCATTTTGACAAATCAAGAAATGACAATTTTTTTTTATCTATTATACCCTCAATTGATTAATTTGAAAAATGTTGAACTTTTTGATAATCTTAAGTTTTTTAATTCATCTACTTCATAATTAATAGGGGTAAAATGGTAAAATCACTATGTCAACTATTGTTTCTTTAATAGGCGTGTCAATTCAAAAGTGGACACGTAATTAGGGACAGAGGGAGTATTGAACATGTATGAAATTAATACTCCCTCCATTTCAAATTAATTGAATTATTGAGACATTTTTCATCTTTCAAATTAACTTAATTGTTCAATTTTCAAGACTAAATTTAGAATGTTCTTCCAATTTTACCCTTCATTAGTTAGTATTGGAATTAGTTATTAACTAGTAAAATTACCCGCGTTTCGCGCGAGAATTCAACATCACAGAATTTATAAAATAATACTTAAAACCTATCCGTCATTAAAACTAAAACATTATATTATCTTACATACAAGATTACGTAGCAACAAACATTAATAATGTAAAGAAAAATGAAAATTACTATATCTTATCATTTATCCTTAATGACATAAGTATAAATTAATGATTGTAAAAAATAAATACCAGAATTTGTAACATAAGCATGGTGTCAATGAGCCACTCAACAGGAGCATAGTATATAAATATTTAATTGTGAAGAAGAAGAAGAAGTTCATAATTTTCGTTGTTTTAAAATGAGAGGAATTCCCTCTATTTATAGATAACAAAGGGTAGTGTGAACAAATGTTTATTGTGCTTTATGTAAAATGTTACAACTATTTGAAAAAGTTGCAACCCTTCGGAAAGGTCATAACCTTTCATAAAAGTCACAACTTTTCATAAAAGTCGCAATTCATCATTAAAGTCGCGACTTTTCATAAAAGTCGCAACTCTTCAGTAAAGTCGCAACTTTTCATTAAATGTCACAACTTTTCATGAAAGGCGAAGACTATTTTTGGAAATAAATAAATTAAAAAGGAATTTTGATTTGTGGTGGCACCACGTAGGCATGCCTTAGTATATATATTATATATGATGTATGATATATGATATGATTAATGTTTAGTTATTTTAATAATAAATTTGACAATAATTAATAAGGGTAAAAATGAAATGTTATGCCTAATTTATGTCTTAATTTTATTTCTTAAAGGGAGTGAAATACCTCAACAATTTAATTAATTGAAATGGAGGGAGTACTATATATTACTCCCTCTGTCCAACTATTTTTGGCACAGAGATTAAGTAGCAACAAATAATAGGATAATTTTATCAAATCACCTTTATTAAATATAAGTCATATGCACATTGAAAAATGGATAATATTTAATAGCAAGAGGAAAATAGACACAAAATGATAAATTATTCATTGGTTTTATAAATTGAACAAGTATTGTTGGACATCCCAAAATAGTATAGTGAACAAGTAAAAATGTGGACGGTGGAAGCAGTAATGTTGATTTAAAAAGAGGATTGCAAAGTAAAGGTGACGTAAGAAGATACATCAGAAAGAGACTAACAATACTTTTTAATTATACCAACAAAGGATTAAGGATAGAGAAATATAGATTAAAACACCGAATCCACCTAATAATGGAAAATGATAATCAGCAAATTGATGCTTTAACATGTGCTGGTTGTTTAACAAACCATTCTCAATGATTACATACACAAGCTGACAACTTATACAAATGTTATTTTTGGATAAATTACATAGTTAATTAAGATAACTCAATCCAAAATAATCAAATAAAATCTGTCACCAATTATTTATAGTAGCAGTGCACATGTATGA
>JAJOOS010012188.1:0-36139 GCA_029582725.1 Solanum chiquidenum
AAATACCCCAAAACTCTTTTCATTGTCATCCAATGAGTTTAATTGGGATTATTTGTGAACCGACTCAGTTTATTAATAGCAAAGGCTACATCTGATCGTATACACTTTTTGATAAACATCATACTTCCCAATACTCTAGTATAATTCAATTGTGAGTCACTTTCACCTTCATTCTTTTGAAGTGCAAAGCTCACATTATTAGAGTCTTGACAATATTAAAATCCAAATATTTGAACTAGTCAAGTACCTTTTTCAATGTAATGAGACCAATCCAAATATTTGTATAATGCAAGATATAGTTTTTAGTATGTTTTAAATACCCCAAAACTCTTTTCATTGTCATCCAATGAGTTTAATTGGGATTATTTGTGAACCGACTCAGTTTATTAATAGCAAAGGCTACATCTGATCGAATACACTTTTTGATAAACATCATACTTCCCAATACTCTAGTATAATTCAATTGTGAGTCACTTTCACCTTCATTCTTTTGAAGTGCAAAGCTCACATTATTAGAGTCTTGACAATATTAAAATCCAAATATTTGAACTAGTCAAGTACCTTTTTCAATGTAATGAGACCAATCCAAATATTTGTATAATGCAAGATATAGTTTTTAGTATGTTTTAAATACCCCAAAACTCTTTTCATTGTCATCCAATGAGTTTAATTGGGATTATTTGTGAACCGACTCAGTTTATTAATAGCAAAGGCTACATCTGATCGCATACACTTTTTGATATACATCATACTTCCCAATACTCTAGTATAATTCAATTGTGAGTCACTTTCACCTTCATTCTTTTGAAGTGCAAATCTCACATTATTAGAGTCTTGACAATATTAAAATCCAAATATTTGAACTAGTCAAGTACCTTTTTCAATGTAATGAGACCGTGACAATGCTAAACATCTTGGAGTTCTAAGGATTCCTCTACCTAAGATCACATCAACAACTCCACGATCTTTCATATCTAAGTTCCTTTCTAGCATATGTTTAGTAGCATTTATGTCATTAGTGTCTCTACTGATGATCAACATATCACCAATATACAAACAAACAATGACCTTGTGATTTTAATGTAAACACATTTATCACTTTCATCATTCTTAAATCCATTTACTAACATAGTTTGGTCAAATTTCTTATGTCATTGTTTGGCTGTTTGTTTTAGTCCGTAAAGTGACTTAACAAGTTCGCACACTTTCTTTTCTTTACCAGGAACCACAAAACCCCTCGTGCTGTTTCATGTAAATTTCTTCCTCCAATTCTCCATTTAAGAAAGCTGTTTTCACATTCATTTGATGAATTTGGATGTCATATACCACAACTAATAATATTAGCATCCGAATGGATGTAATTCTTGTTACTGACGAGTAGATATCGACAAGATCAAGACCTTATTTTTGTCTAAAGCCTTTGACACAAAGTCTTGCTTTATATTTGTCAACACTTCCATCGACTTTCATTTTCCTTCTGAAGATTCACTTTGAACCCAAAAGTTTATTTTCTAGAAAAAGATCAATTAACTTCCAATATGGTTGCTCAAGATTTCATCAACCTCACTATTGACACCATCTTTACAAAAGGATGAGTCTACAGAAGACACAAGAAATGTTACAAAATCATATTCAAATGTCATTTGACATTTACTACGCCTCTGAATCTCTTTATTAAGTACATTCTCCTTTTTCCTTTCCAAGGTCTTTTAGACCCTTCACTAGACTGCTCAAGTCTAATTTTACAGTCCACAGTCATATGTCCTATTTTAATCCTTTTAGAAATAGGAACTTGGACTTTGGCTAGACACCCCCACACTTTGAAATATTTCAAGTTGGATTTCCTTCATTTTCATTTCTCATATGGAATAGATAGTGTCCTGAACAAACAAAAGTGCTTTCTTTCTGAAAAGACAAAACTTTTTGTCGTTCCCTTTTGCAGTAAGGATAGTTCCTCCACACAAGTTTTGTGGTGAACCGAAACTTATAAATAATGCATCCATCATTTCTTTTAACGTTCGGTTTTTCATTAGATTGAGGTGAATAGGGCAGCAGTTTGATGGATAATTCCACTTTCCAAACATATTTCTGCACAAGGAGATTTATACTCTCCATTCTTATCACTTCTTATTTTTTTCCCAACTGATTTTCAACTTCGATATTATATTGTCTAGACATTTCTATTGCTTCATCCTTACCATTCAGCAAATAGACATAGTCATTTCTAATGCAATTGTCAATGAAAGTTATGAGATACTTTTTTCCACCACGAGATGGTGTTGACTTCATATCGCAAATGTCAGTGTAAATCAACTCTAAGGGATTAGAATTCCTTTCAACAGATTTATGAGAATGCTCAACATACTTAGACTCCACACAAACATGACATATTTATTTATTGCACTTAAAGTTAGACAAAACTTCTAAGTTTCAGTTTTCCTTACAAGGTTTTGTAATTGACATTCCCCAAGTGGTCATGTCACAAACTTTGACTCAAGCAAGTAAGAAAAAATAAAAATATTGAGTTTGAAAAGCTCTTCGCGAGGTAGCTTTTTTCTCACTAATATTTTGTTCCTATTTCTTACAATTTTGTGTGATACAAACATCATTTAGAGTCATCACCTTGTCAAATGTCCTTTTCAGAAGGAACTTTCCAAACCTTTCAATTTGATTGTTATAGAACTAACCATGAACAAAGTTTCATCGGGTCCAATAAATGCAATATAGTTCAAATGTTTCTTTTACAGAACATAACAAATGACTATTCACCAATATTCATGTCTATACAAATACTTTTATTATAATAGACATATCTTTTCATGAAAAATCACAACATTTTAAGTGACATTTTTTCATAAAAGAACACAATTATTTTGAACAAGTATATATAGAATTTGGTAGTTTCATACTAGTCACACCATATACTAGTAATAGAGAAACTCAACAACCACAATACCAAATATACTCCAAGAATTTTGTGGGTCTAACACAATACAAAAGTATCATTGAATTTCATATCTTTTGCTCCAAAATTAAATTAGACACCAAGTCTAATTTTATCTTTATCATAAGCAAAGAACCCCCACACTTTAAATGTGATCTCAAAAATATTTTTCAAGTATTTGAAAATAGTTTTTCCACATATTTTCCCAGACTATCAAAATGTCATTGGCACTATGAAACCTCTTTTGGAAATATTATTCTACAAAAGAATTGTATTGCTTCAATTTTCTTTGACAATCTTTATATAGTGTCAAAGTTCATTCCATAGAGGCACAAAATCACAAACTCTAAGTCACTGATATTTTGTCATCTATCACAAATAGACATACCACTTAATATTTAGAATACTAACAATACAGACTAATTTTTTTGTACAATTTGTTTCTATATAACAGTGAGTTTATAGAAAGTCAAAAGTACAACATTGACTTATTATGTGAAGTTTTCATATTTTTCAAATCAATTGTATAGTCTGATTTATTCAGAGTAGTAAACTACAAAAGTTTTTAGCCTACAAAAATCAGACACAATCAAATTTCACATGGAGTACAAAACTACAAAAGTTTTTTTCTTTTTAGTCTCCAAACAGAATTAAACATATTCTTTATCACATAGAAATGTTTTTCTTTTCAAATAATCTTCCAACTATAACATTTTGACATACTATTTTATCAAACAAAATGTGCATCTCTCATTTTGCAAACTAATTTTTTTTAAAGGTAACACTATTTGCCAAGCAAAATTCATTCCACAACAAATGGTTTGCAGATTTTTTTTCAAAGATACACATGATAAAAAATCAAAATTGTTAACTCTTAGAAACTATTTACCTCCTTAGATAAATAATAAGAAGGTTACCTGGTGTAATCTTTAACCGGAATAGCACTAATTTTTCTGTACATTCTCACTTCGATCTTGCTAAACAAAGCACCGAATTCTGGAGAAGTAATGCATTAAACTTCTACTTCCATGATCTGTTTCTCTCAATCAGCAGAATACAAGAAATACCAACAGTATAATAATTTCCTTAAGATTGTTGTTCGTCTTGTATTCCTAAGATACTTAGAACAAAGCTTTGAAAAATTTGGTAAGAAACAACAAAGTTTAAAGAGTATTTTCAAAACTAGAAAATTAAGACTAGCAGAGAAAATAGAATCAGAAACTGATTAGAAACAATATAAAAATATTTTTCTCAAAGATAAAAAATCGAGTCAACTGAATGCACAGTGTCCCCTTAAGGAAATTATTCACCTCAAGTACCCGAGGTTAACGGAATATATCCTTCCAGGATAGAACGATCTTACTCACCGGTGTATCAGTACCTAAAACCACGGTGTCACTGAACCACTCAACGGCAGTAAAGTACACTTTGAATACTAGATTTAGTAGTAGAACAAGTCCAGAAAAATTCTGTTTTAAAATGAGAGGAAATCCCTCAATTTATAGAAAACAAAGGGTAGTGTGAAAAAGTTCTTATTGTGCCTTACCGGAAAGGTCACAAACCTTTGGAAAAGTCACAATCTTTCGGAAAGGTCACCACCTTTCATAAAAGTCACAACTTTTCATAAAAGTCGCAACTTTTCATAAAAATCACAACTCTTCATAAAAGTCGTAACTTTTCATCAAAGTCATAACTTTTCATAAAGTCGCAACTCTTCATTTTCCATTCACACCTTTTAAAACCCAACAGGTAGAATCATAAACCAATGTGTCAAAAATTTGAAAAAAATAGTAGTAAGAATTAATCTCAACAATAAAATACTTAGGTAAATCAAAGAAAATATTTGAAAGATCATAAACAAAATTATGTCAGGAATCAATTAAAAATTTGAGATAATTACACGTAAAAGGACCTTCAATAAAACTCCTAATATTTTCATCGTGTGAATTGTAATATCACATGTTCAAAATTCAACAATCTTTGCACTTAGCAGTGAGATTTCTTATTCATTTATATTACTAAGAGATAGAAAATGAAATGATGCAAAATCATAAAGAAAATTACTTGAAAACAAGTTTTATTGGTCCACTAATTTCAGGTCTTCCTCTTAACTTATTCGACACTTTTTCCTCCTCCTCTCATGCTTCTTGTTCTTTTATTATTTTTGGACTACTAAGAAGAAGATTTTAAACTAGGGGTAACATAGTCATTTTCTAGTTTAGGAATATTTTGATCATGGTCCTATATATAGGACTTGTATTCGGTTGAATCATTTACTAAAACTGTTAAGGAATCGACATTGTTGCAATTTCTTGTAGGATTGCATGAGAGCTTTAAGTGGCATCTTATTAAAAACACTAGGAATAACAATGGAGTAGAACAGATGCAGGGCGGACAAGTTTAGAGCTATGTGAGGCAGGATGGGATTGAATTTTATGGGGTAGGGTGGGCGAGTGTGTTGCTTTTAAATTTTTATTGTGGATTTGCAAAACTTCAAGCAACTTCCAAGCAATAAAGGTCTCAAACATCTGTGTGGACACTAGGTAACTACTTATGAATATGAACATTTGATTAAGAAGTAAATCATCCAAAAAATATAAAGAGGTAAAAAATGTATCAAATTTACAAGAACTTCAAATCAAGAAGAACAAATGAAGTCTCAAAACATACTGCATTTTCAATACCCCTAAACCAAAACATTGAATGATAATAATTAAGATCATGGGTTGTAAAAAAGAAATGCGCAATTGCAAACTTCACTCGCTTCAATCCACCCTATTATCATTCCTAACAAATACATGTGTTGACTAACTAAGCTTATGCTTTGGTGATCCAAGAGAAAAGTCAAAGAGTTCGAGGTGATAGCAAGGGCAAGATCCAAGATAAAAGAAAAAGAGTTCGAGGTGATAGCAAGGGCAATTAAAAATTTCTGTTAAATTGTATGCATTTTTTTTAATAAGTCAATAACTTAAGTTATAATCCTTCGATGTGAGAAGTTACACTTAATCATTACCATATCGATTAATTCAAAAAAAAGTTACAACTATTGAAAAAAGACATAATAAAGTATAATAATGAACAAATAAAGAATTAAAAATTACAAAAGTTTTTAAAAAAAAAAAACTAAAGTTAACATTAATTGTACCACAAAATAATGGGAGTAAAGGAGCATAATGTCACCAATGATTTTGGAAAGGTTGCATTATGAAATTCAACACAAGTCACTAATTTCACATGGTGTGATGTAGTAGTATTATGACACTTCAATAAAAGCTATTTTTTAAATATTGAAATTCTCTAAAAGATCAATAATGACTTATTTTGATTATTCACATAAATTTGTATTTTATTATTCATATAATTATTTTACATAGTATTATTTTAATAATATTCATATTATTCTACAAATAGGTATTACGTCTCTCGATATACACGTGTCGAAAAATTAGTTATTATGTAGGCAATACACTACAAGTTTATAACAAAATAATCTTTTAATAGTATTTATTTAATGACAAAAAAAAAATGCCACCAATTTGCTCAATGAATAAGTCAATTATCAAAGGGCAATTGAATATTGTCTTATTTTATTTTTATTTAGACTTAGAATTAATTTACTCAGTTACTTTTCTATCAAATAAGGCTTTGATTGATCTTGACAAGAAATATCACTCTTAAATCTTCTTTAACAACTGTATTATTTCTATCGTTGACAAGTCTCTATCAAACACTAAAAATATTTTTGATGAAAATAACTAGTAAGTTTCTCTATTTTCTATACTCCATCTCATTCTCAATGCAATTGTTGTCGCTAATAATTATAATCAACACATGCAACTTTAAATGCAATAACTCAATGACTACTAAAATAGCATATCATAAATAAATAAATAAAAAATAATCATATGTATCTAATTAAATTTAAAATTATTCATTTTCATAGATTCATAGAAATTTTAATTATAGTGACATCAACAAATAAGTTATCGTTGAATCACCAGAATTTATTAATATTTATCGTTCCGTAATGATTATATTAAGACGTGAAGGAAGAGCTCATCTTATATAATAGTTTTTGTTGATGGTTTGTTCTTGCATATTTCTTTCTTCCTACAATCTTTCTTGATAATTTGTTGACTGTATATGTTATTAAGGTTATGATTAAGATCTCTTATCTACTTATTCAAACACCGATACATGAGTTATAATATTTGTTATGATAGTATACGAGTAAACAATAATCAATTTTTTTTGGGATATATGTTCTCCATGTACTTCATTTCATGTATTTATTTATTATCAATACATGTAGTATTTTTCTAGTTCCCTCATTCATAAAATAAGTAATATGCTATTTGTATAAGTGAGTATATAAAATTCTTAAACTAACTCTTTTCTATTGTCATTTTTTAAATTGTAATAACAATGTTTTCAACAATTTTTTTCTTACACAATGTTGGTATTAAATATTATCTTTTATTAAAATTATTTGTATGTCTGAGTATATAAAATTCTTAAACTAACTCTTTCTATTGTCATGTTTTTAGATTGTAATAACAATGTTTCCGGCAATTTTTTTCTTACACAATGTTGGTATAAAATAGTATCTTTTATTAAAATATTAAAATCGCTAACTAAGAATAATATTTAAGTAATTAAATTCAATTTTTTTCTAATAGAGAAATGTGCTTTGTTTGAAAATGGGCTTTATATATGGGATGGATCAAAAGACGATCCATGCTAATTATTAGTAATATAGTTTTCATCCATTAAAATATAACAAACATTATTAATAGCATGAAAGTGATTATGTAATCCAAAAACAGTTGGTGATTTAGAATTCTTGAATATAATGGATTGGAATAGAACTGCAACTTGTAAATATTTTTGAAATCTAAAGATTAACTATGGATCTAATGAATTTATGTATATTATATCGGGGAGTTAGGGGAGGGGGGTTACTGTTTGGCACGCAAATGCTCCCCAAACATCTTGGATGATAAAGAAGATACTCAAGATTAATAAATTTTTGGAATCTGCTGATTATAAGGAATATAAAGTGACCATTATGATAAAATCTAGTATAAAACCAATATACTCTAAACTGAGAGGAGACTACCAAAATAGACTAAATAAGGCAAGTGCATAACAATCATGGAACCCTAAAATAAAAGTTTGTACTATTTCTAGCTTCTTGAAAGAGACCGTTGAGCAGAGACAAATCAGTGAGACGAAAACTATTTTTGATACTATGTGCTATATACCAATTTGGACGAGACCCTGAACCATAAATGTTTATATTATGTTGGCAACATAAGACACGGTGCTACTATGAATGAACATTCAAAGGTGCTCAATGAATTAGAAAGAAAAATTAAGTTGAAAAAATTAGCTATACTAAAGGTATATCATCACAAACAATCTTATACAAATTGTCACAAACATGTTGTTTGTATTCAATATGGCATGAAAAGAATACCAAGATATTAAATAGAAACAAAGTAACCCTCAAACATTTTTGAGAGTCATCATTCAAGTTAATCATTGTAGAGTCACTGACTTTTGTCATCTGAGATCAAAATTAACTACACTTAACTCTTATTCTTAGGAGATAATTTGCAAAATAATAGATTTTCATTTTTTTCCAAGTAAAAACAGAATAAAAGATAGTCATATATTGACAAAAACGAGCTTTTTCACACAGAAAACTTCACGCCCAACTACTTGTATATCGATCGGAAAATTATGTAGTTTGTGAATCTTTGTTGAATAGTGTTGGGTTGTCCAATACTTTTCATAAATAAAATCAATTAAATTACCAAAAAAAAAGAAGAGAAGAAAGTAACAAAATGTATATTTTAAGGACTATTTTGAGTTTAACTACAAACTTGAGGGAGTATTTTGTTATTTTTCTCCATTGTTTTTCCTTTACACTCAAATCTTCTTCTCCCTCACCTAGGGTTCCATCACCCTATACAATCCAGTGAACCCTTTCCCATTTCAACACTTGGACCTACACAGAATTTCGAAAATCTCCTTATAACTCAACAAAACTCTCCAAATTCGAAGCAATTCCGATATGCCGCGCCAACGGGACTACGACGACGACGACGATGAACCAGAGGAGGAAGAAGATGACGTGTATGAAGAGGAGGAGGAGGAGGAGGAAGAGGACGATAGAGGGAAGGCTGGACGGAAACGGCGTAGATCAGATTTTATTGATGATGCGGCGGAGGAAGATGACGATGAGGATGAGGACGATGATGATGAAGATTATGGCGGTGGAGGTGGAGGCGGAGGAGGTGGTAGAAGACGACCTAAAAGGAGGACTGGTTCGGAATTTTTTGACCTAGAAGCTGCTGTAGATAGTGATGAGGATGAGGAGGAAGAAGAAGGCGAAGATGGTTAGACTTACTATCTATTCCGTTTCCTTTTGGTTGTTCATTTGATTTATAGCTTGATTTGTTTAGTTGCATGCATATAATGAAAAATTCATCATAACAATGGATTGAAAATATTTAAAAATAAATAATTTGGAATTGGGGATAAGCAGATGAAGTAGGATCGGAATAAGTGGAGAGTTCTATTTTTCATTAACACTGTCTGTCAGATCTTTTAGGGTCAATTTGAACATATGTTTTAAGCTGAACTTGCGAAATCTTTTGTTTTTGAAATTGAAGTCCGGAAAAGAAGTTGGTTGAAGTTTAAGTTATGTTGAAACATGTCTTGACAGTATAAATCCCTTTGTTGTGGCCTCTCCTTATCAAATGATCAAAGGCCTCTCCTTTTCAAATGATCTTCATCAGTGGTTAAGCGGTATGCTGAAGAATTCAGCAACCTGATTCAGCTCCAATCATTTGTGTTTCGTCTGAATTTTGTATTCCAACTCTTGCCTGCCAACATTCTGTTACGTGAATTCCTTGTCAAGTACGAATCTTAATATTATTCTCTAAGGGGTAGATATCCCAACCATTTATCTTGCGAAAAAGATATTGTTTCTTCCAATTAGCCAATTTTATTCACATCTATCCACTACTCCTTGTCAAATAAATTCAGATTTTGCTTGTGCCGCCGGAAGAATCCCAGATAACTAGTAGGAAGAAACTTTGTTTAGTATCCTAAAATTTCAACAACATTCAAATCTTGAGCTGTATTCAATGGAATTATTCTGCTCCTGGTCCAGTTTAAGTACACATAGTATCAGCCTCAAATATCTTAATTGACTCACTTTCGTTCACAAAAATTAAGAGAATCATCTGTATAGACAAGATGTGATCTCATTGTGTGATGCCTTGTTGGGAAGCAAAGAAACCCTGTGATGGTCCATTTATTAGTACAAGGAGCCCGAGAACTTGAAAGTGGTCATATAATGCCAAATCCAATTCATCATTTTCTTGTCAAAGACTAAACCTTTAATAAGAGTTCCCTATTCACATGAATGTATGCCTTCTCAATATCAAGTTTGTACATTATACCTGGTAATGGTATCTTCTCGCCCAGCCTAGTATCGAGGCATTCATTAGCGGTTAAAGCTGCATCCATGGTTTGCCTCCCTTTCCAGAATGCGATATGACTACTGGACACTAATTTAGGTATCACCCTTCAACCTTTCAGCGAGAATTTTAGCCATAATATTGTAGAAACTACCAAGTAGACTTATAGTTCTACAATCTCTCAATTCTCTAACCACACTCATTTTAGGGATAGGAAGTATAAAGGTGACATTAAAGCTCTTCTCAGATTCCTCATGGAAATATATTAAGGCCTCTATAGTATCCTCTTTCAAGCAATTCCGGCACTTTTGGAAGAACCCGATAGTATACCCATGTGGCATTGAAGCTTTGTGACTAGCGCATTGCTTTATTACTTACTTCAAGGAACTCCTTTTCAAATGACTTTTGAAGCGAAATATTCTTTTCATCGGTGATCGTAGAAGCTAGTCTTAATTTGATTGTAGGTCGCTAAGTTTCAGTCTTCAAAATGAAACTTTTCATAAGAATCCAAAAATTCATTTATATCTCCACTGAATCCTCTAATATTGTTCCATCCCCTTCTATCACATCAATATGATTACTCATTCTGTTAGCATTGACCATTTTTTGAATAAAAACTTGGTATTTCTATCTCTCTGCTTTAGCCACGAACATGCTGACTTCTTTCTCCATGATATCTCCTCTTATTTTGCTGTCTCTTTCATCTCCATTTGGATGTTGGCATTTTCTTAATTCAGCTTCAATCAAATCTATTGTTTTCCATAAACCTATCCAAACAGCTCGGTTATATTTAACATCTTTGGCTAAAAGGTAATTATTTGACATTTGACTTGGGATAGAAGACCTCACCATTACACAATAAGAGTATGCAGTGTAATGACATTGGTTGTATAATAAGATGAAATCTGTGGACAGCTATAATTAAAGCAAAATATGGTGAATTGAGCAATATTGACAAGCCAGAGCACCTCAACACCTCATGATACAGGTCCTTGGAAGCATATCTTTGAACTGTGAGAGGATTTCTAGTTCAATTCAACATTCAGGTTAGGTAATAGATGGATCACACATATCATTCTGGAATAATGGAAGTGGCATTGAATAAGGAGCTTCATAATTTATATGCCTTGGCAAACAACCAAGAGGCTAATGTCAAACAAAATTGGCAGCATAACAATAGTGACCTACTGCTCAGGAGGAACATTCAGGACTGGAAGATGAATGAGATATGGAATTGTTTGTTAAACTAGCAGGGGTTTCTCCAAACCCTCAGGTGGAGGATAAGTTACTATTGGGGGGCTCAAAAAGATGGAACATTCATTGTGGCGAGACACTATCTACAACTCTACTCCACAAGGAGTTGATTGCCAAATGGACAAAATCACCCGCTAGAGTGATCTGCTTTAGCTGGGTAACATTATTTGAAATCTGCCTTATATCAAATTAACCTTAGGGGGAGGAGCACTCAGACATGAAATGGGTGTTATTTGTGCCAGATAGAGTTAGAAAGTGTTGGACACTATTCCTGCATTATACAGTAGCCGCATGTTCTTCTCCTTTCTCCTTTTTTGAACTAACTTGGGTCATGCGTAATGGTATCAAGAAAGCATATGCAAGTTGGTGTTCATGATGCGTCTGGAATGAGAAATCATAGATATTTTGATGGGTTCTCAGCTCCAAATTGTGCTCTAAAAGCAATGTGCTTAACGTATTTAGCTGGCTCAATCAAGCTCCTGTAACTAGTTGTGCTATTTTTGGAATGTGTTTCTTCCTTGATATTAGACTACAGCTACACTAGTTTTTGCTTACATGAGCAAACACACACTCTTTCTCCGTTGCCACATCTTCTTGATGTTTTTAAATGTAACTTTTCTACTTACCCCCAAAAAGGATATTATTCAACTAGTGTCGCATATACTTTCTGGGTTAGCTGTTGTAGCTGCGACACTAGCCTTGGGGAAATCTTTAGTTCGAGATGCTATGTACAGTTTATTTGCAGTCTACAATGTACTTGCTGGAATTTCTTGTCCAGTCTATGAGTTTGAAGGCTGGTGTGACCTAAGTTTGTCTCTGTTTAGAATAAATTTAAGGGGAACTTATTTTATAAACGGAGTAATAACTTTGAGCTTTTCTTGTGGTATCTTTCTCCCTGCATTGTATTTTATCTGTTGGTGTTGATAGTTAGATTTTCTTTTGCAGATTTCATAGTAGATAGTGGAGCAGATATACCTGACGAGGATGGTGCCAGACGTGAATATCGTCACCGACTGTTGCCGCATGAGGACCAAGAAGAAGACCTTGAGGAGCTTACGAGAAGCATTAAGCAAAGATATGCGAGGTCACCTCATGTTGAGTATGATGAGGAAGCAACAGATGTTGAGCAGCAAGCTCTCTTGCCATCTGTCAGGGATCCAAAGCTCTGGATGGTGAAATGTGCGGTATGGTGTTGGCGTTCTGCCGTGAAGTTCAGCATTTTATTATTTTGCAAAATTACAGTGGTGTCCATGGTGTCTTATGCAACTCAGTATTCTATCGGTTACCTGCTACTTCCACTAACATGGGTACCAAGTAACTCTGCCCACAAAGGCTTAGGCAGAAGGAAATAAATCACCTAGTATTTTTAGGCTCCGCTAAGATTTAATCCGAGATCTCGTGGTTCTTCTCCTACTTCATTGATCACTGGGCTGGGCCACTCCCTTGTGTGCTTAGGCATTTTTATATTTCTTTGTATTTTTTTTTCAACCTTCACATTTTGTCTTGTAATTTGTTGCTACATCATGTTTTGTAGATTGGCCGTGAGAGAGAGGTTGTGGTTTGCCTAATGCAAAAGGCAATTGATAGAGGACCTGAATTGCAAATTCGATCAGTTGTAGCCCTTGATCATCTTAAGAACTATATATACATAGAAGCGGACAAAGAAGCCCACGTGAGGGAGGTATGTCATAGATGATACAGTATGCTCTGTTTTGGCTTATATTTATGTGACTCGTTAAAATAATGTGTCTATCGT
This sequence comes from Solanum chiquidenum, assembly GCA_029582725.1. Lineage (NCBI taxonomy): Eukaryota > Viridiplantae > Streptophyta > Magnoliopsida > Solanales > Solanaceae > Solanum > Solanum chiquidenum. Next base: position 13,448 of record JAJOOS010012188.1, read on the forward strand.
GTAACCATCCAATAACCCGATTATTTGTATCATGGCTATATGCTACAGGCGTGCAAGGGTATGCGCAATATATATGCCTCCGCGAAAATAATGCTGGTCCCCATAAAAGAGATGACTGATGTCCTTTCAGTTGAAAGCAAAGCGGTTGATCTTGCCAGGGATACTTGGGTCAGAATGAAGATGGGAACTTACAAGGGAGACCTTGCAAAGGTTGTCAAGTATTCTGCATTTTATGTTGTTATATGAGTAAATTTGGAAGTTCTGTTCTGATATTCGATCTTTCTGCTATGTAGGTTATGGATGTAGATAATGTGAGGCAGAAAGTCGTCGTGAAATTAATCCCAAGGATTGATTTACAGGCTCTTGCAAACAAGTTGGTATGTTTATTTGGTTGGTCATTGTATTTTAACTCGTATAGTTGTTAGTTGATAGGTTCTGTATTCTTGAAATACATGAGCATTAATTGTTAATGTTGTAAGAACGTATTGAACTCCTTATCTCATTAAAGGGATTGTTGAAACCTGGCTGACTTATACATCTTCGTAGATTCACAGCATTATATAAAGCTGTTTTTTGGCCATTATTAAAATTGTGCTCACCTATCCAAAACAAATGTTTCTTGTTGAAGAAACAGTTGACGTTCTTTCTTGCATGTTGTATTGCTTTTGTAGGAAGGGAGGGAAGCTCCAAAGAAAAAGGCATTTATTCCTCCACCACGCTTTATGAATATCGATGAAGCAAGGTAATTGTTCCTTGGTGTCTCTAGTTGTAATAAGAGCACAAATAATGGTCTATATTGAATTGTTAAATCTGTTTCTCATTGATTGCAGAGAGATGAACCTACGTGTGGAACGTAGGCGAGACCCGATGTCAGGTGACTATTTTGAGAATATTGGAGGTATGATGTTCAAAGATGGTTTCTTGTATAAGACAGTGTCAATGAAATCAATCAGCACCCTGAACATACAGCCAACTTTTGATGAACTTGAGAAATTCCGGCAAACTGGTGAGGGTGGGGATGGCGATATGGCTAGTCTATCTACTTTGTTTGCAAATAGGAAAAAAGGTCATTTTTTGAAGGGTGACCGCGTTATTGTGGTGAAGGGGGATCTCAGAAACTTGAAAGGCCATGTTGAGAAAGTCGAAGAAGATACTGTTCATATCAGACCAAATCAGAAAGACCTTCCTTTGGTAATATTCCCCTTCTTTAAATACATATGTTTCATGAATCAAGTGTCTCAGAAGGAGTGAGTACTGTCATTTTATTAACTTACTTTGGGAGCAGACTTTGGCCTTTAGTGACAAGGAGCTATGCAAGTACTTTGATCTTGGAAATCACGTGAAAGTAGTATCTGGTTCATCTGAAGGTGCAACCGGTATGGTTGTCTCTGTTCAGGGACATGTGGTTAACCTGGTATCAGATACAACAAAGGAGCTTGTAAGTTGAGCATACATGGTAATTTGAGATCTCTAATCTGAAGTCTTCAGACCAATGGTAATTCAACTTTTTAATTTTTGATACTGCAGCTCCGTGTATTTGCCGACAATGTTGTTGAGAGTTCTGAAGTAACATCTGGTCTCACTCGTATTGGGGAATATGAGCTCCATGATCTTGTAATACTAGAGTAAGCATTTAGCTTCTTATGAGAGTAAACGGGACATAAAACAGTGTAGTCCTTTTTGAACCAACAGCTAAATTTCTTTATTGATTACACTTTCTGCAGCAATAAGAGCTTCGGTGTGATTATTCGTGTAGACAGCGAAGCCTTCCAGGTGAGTACTGTAGTTTGAGGTTGAAATTGTTCTGCTAATTGTGTTGCTCACATTTGGGTGATGTTATATAGGTCCTTAAGGGTGTGCCTGATAGACCTGAAGTAGCACTTGTTAGACTTAGAGAGATCAAAGCGAAAGTTGAAAAGAAAGGGAATGCCCAAGATCGGTATAAGAACCACTTGGCGGTGAAAGACGTGGTAAAAGTTCTTGAGGGTCCTTGTAAAGTGAGTATTGGCTTTTGTAAGAACTTTCTTGTGACTGACATTGTTTATACATTTTGTATGTTGTTGTTATAACTTATAACTATTCTTGATACTTATAGGGAAAACAAGGTCCTGTAGAACACATCTTCAGAGGAGTTCTTTTTATTTATGATCGTCATCACCTTGAGCATGCTGGTTATATTTGTGCCAAAACCCAATCTTGTGTGTTGGTTGGTGGCTCACGGGCAAATGGTGATAGAAATGTATGTATAGTATTTTCTTGCTTCTGGAAGTTTGAGCTCACTGTTGCTTTTGCAATTATATCTTAACAATTGTCTTGCTGGCGAATATTGTTCTTACAATGGAACTCCTCTAGGGTAACCCCATGTCATCAAGATTTGCGCATATGAGAGCTCCACCACGTGCTCCTCAATCTCCAATGAGATCATCTAGAGGTGGCCCACCTATGAGTTGTAAGTTTCTGATAATGGTGATATCTGGATGTTGTAAGTTATTTTTTAAAAAAATTTGTTAACGTGTGGAGACCTGATCATCCGATGTTTATTATTGAATGCTATTTATTACAATTTCTATCTTTATTTTGTTCTTCATTCAATTATTAGTCTCAACATTTATGCTTGGCGTGTTCTAGATGGAGGCAGACATAGAGGTGGAAGAGGGCACGATGCTTTAGTTGGAGCTGATGTGAAAATTCGCCTTGGACCATTCAAAGGTTGTAAAGGGCGTGTTGTTGATATCAAAGGAACTTCAGTCCGAGTTGAACTTGAAGCCCAGATGAAAGTTGTTACAGGCAAGTGTTTCTTCAATGTTGAGAATGACCCTCATTTTTTCGCAGTTTTTTTTGGGGGGGGGGGGAGGGGGATTTGTTAAATGCTAAGGGTCCTCTTTTGGAAATTTTGTGGATGGAGGCTTTGTCTTTGAATCCACTTTTTGGACAGTCAACCAAATTTAGGGCGTGCTATTCTTTTTGAAGTTTTTGTTTGTTCAACTTTTAACTGCTTTCATTCATTGCTGACTGCAATGTTTCCTGCAGTTGATCGCAACCATATCTCCGATAATGTTAACGTGTCAGTGCCGTTCAGGTAAGTATATTTCCATTCTAAAATTTGGGTTATTTTTCGTGTTCATTGTCTAACAATTTTCTGTTTGCAGGGAACCATCTAGATATGGTTTGGGAAGTGAAACACCATCACATCCTTCAAGGACTCCACTGCACCCATTTATGACACCTATGAGAGATCCTGGAGGTTCATTATTCTGCTGCCCTGTTCCAATAGTGTTTTTCATTCTTTTCCCTCCCAGCTGTTTGACTTTAGCTCTTCTCGTTATTTTCCTCTATAGCAACACCTATCCATGATGGCATGAGGACTCCAATGCGTGACAGAGCATGGAATCCAATGAGTCCACCTAGGTATGTTGTTTCACTGGCGAAAATAAGCCCAATGACTTAAGGTTTTGAAAATAGAACGACAGCCATGTAATCTGCCTAGTTCTTATTTGACCTGAAACTAATCACGAACACACATGAAGACCAAAGATCAGCAATCACTGTATCTAGTAAATGCACAAAAGCTTCCAAGTTTAAGGCTATAATTTTAAAACTTCCAGCCACACAAAGAGGAGAAATTTACACGTGACTTGTAAATTTTCCCTCTTTGTATGACTAAAAGTTATAGAATTATCGTCTTGAACTTGAAAGCTTCTGTGCATTTGCTAGATATAGTAAGTGCTGATTTTTTATCTTCATGTGTGTTAGTGATTACACTTTAAGTGGCATGCTCTTGCTTTAGATTGATCTTGCTATTTTAGTTTGTTGCTTTTACTGCCATAGATTTAGTGAATTGCAATTCCATTCTCTTTATATTAAATGGTTGCAATGGCACACTGACAGGGATAATTGGGAAGAGGGAAACCCTGCTTCCTGGGGGTCAAGTCCGCAATATCAGGTTTTCACGCTTTCCACTTTATTTCTATATAAACTGTACTTTTCTCTTTAATGTGATTTAGTGTTCGTGTAAATCGTAGGTAGTGGAAATGACCTTAGATAGGAGGTTGTGGAGGACACAAATTAGGTCACATTGTCTTGCTATCTGTCCATACTAGTAATCGTATTATTGCTCATGTAGTTTCTTGTACTTCGGTTATCGTAGTATTTTGCTTTGTTATGCTTTCACTTCCATTACTTCTTTTCTGGACTTCTTTGGATTGTTTTTCCTTCAGCCGAAGGTCTATTGGAAACCACCTCTCTACCTCTGAGGATAGAGAGTTAGGGTCAAGTCTGCATACTTCTTACCCTCCCTAGACCCCACTTTTATGTGACTACACTTGCTGTTGATATTATAATTTCTCCCGAGAGTGCAAGCTATCCCACAAAGTTACAGTGCTCTCTTTAGTCCCACTAGCCTCTGATGTTTCTCCGTCTAGTAGGCCTTAATTCTTTGATAATGACTATTATCTCCTTCATTTTTTGATTCCTAACAACATAATACATTGGCCTTCCACATGTGAATATATATTTTTTGGTAGCATCTATTTCGATTGTTGATTCAACCCTCTGACATTCCATGATATAATGCTGACTTTGGGTCAGCAGATCTGGACCCAATTTCTTTTTATTGAATAAGAGGGCTTTTGGCTGAATAATGTTCCCCCATGGCAAGTCACGTGGGTATTCCAACCTCGGGAAGGCCTCCACCTCTTATGAACACCCCACGTGCCCCATCATACCTATATCACCTTGAAATGCTACCCTGTACTATGTGTGCCTTCTATTACCCGCTGGTCTGTTGTTCTCTCTTCTGGCAGCTCCGATACTGATTCTTACAGGAGCTTCACACCAAATTGATACTGATTCTCACAGGAGCTTCACACCAAATTGATACTGATTCTCACAGGAGCTTCACACCAAATTTGAATCTCAGAGACAATACCTTCACTTTCCACCTTCACCACTGTTGGAACTTTCTTCACCGTCACCCCTAACCATTAGTCTTACCCATTTCAAGTGATTTCTCAACTCCGTCACTTCTTCAGTTTGAATCCAGCCACCAGGTCTCCGATCTCCTTGAAAACCTTTTGGACCATTACTGAAGGGTAAGACCTTTCAATCTGATCCAGACTTGATTCACCTCTTCATGTCTTGGAGCAGATCTCACCGTCGACAACCACCATTGCAAGTTGCGTTTGTGTTTTTTCCGGTGCCAATCACCTCTCACAACATTCTCTGCTTCCAACTTAGAAGAGAACTCGAACATGAATAAATTTTGGCCCATTTCATAAATATTGATTCCAGATGACTGCTGCTTATGCATCTTTGTATTTCTGACTAAGTAGGTATGTAGGAAATGTCTTCCGAGAGAGAGGATATAACTTCTTAACTTTCGATGCCTACTTTAGAGATGCACATAGCTAGAGCATCGTCTTCCTGTTGAAAGAAGTTCTTCTGAATCAAGACATTATGTTAGATTTTTTTTTGAAAATTATTTATATTCCATTTTAATTGTCGCTCTAACTCTTTTCACACCTATTTCATTAAAAAAACTCTTTTCACACCTATTAAGAGAAACAATAAATATAAGATATGGTTTTACTAAGTTACCCCTATTTATTAGATATATTAGATGTTTCTTGAGCAGTATTAAGTAGTTCTTTAATTTAAGGTTTTAGTTGGAAACAATTTCTAATTTTTTTCTTGAATTCCTAAAACGATAATTATTTTGTGACAATTATTTTAATGGGATGAAGGGAGTATATACATTATACAATTAGAGTCTATGTTTAGAAACAACATTAATTGCACGTATTAAATTCCAAAAGCCTTTTCAATGCCCTTAAAAGCTAAATAAGGGTATAGTTGGAAATAATTACTAAGTTTTGTTTTGAATTCCTAAATCGATAATTATTCTAGGACGATTGTTTTTGTTAAACGACAATTAAAATGGGACGGAGGGAGTGTATATACCTTAAGAGGCGGTTAGGAAATGGATTTTGACCTAACTCAACCTGAAAAGCTAGCTCATGAAGAGAGGTTGCCAAGACCTTGTAAAGAGACCAACCATCCCTCAAAACCATTAATATGGGGGTCTTCACCCCACCATTACACCCAGGGTTGGTAGAGCATGTGCAATTTTAATATAGGGGTCCAGCATTGAGAAACAAGGAATTGGGATGGGTCATGCTTTGATACCAACAACAACAAAAACATATCCAGTGAAATCCCACCAGTGGGGTCGGGGGAGGGTGAAATGTAAGCAAACTTACCACTACCTCCACAACCGTACCACTACCTCGTGGAGTTAGAGAGGTTGTTTCCAAAAGACCCTCGACAACAAATCTAGGTACAAAAAAGGGGACAATGAGGAAAATATAGCAAGTAACTTGTAAGCAGTGCAAAGTCTGCTATAAAGAAGCAAAACAACAATAAAGTAGTGCAATAATCAAATCACACTAAACAACATACTAGGTTAGGTTATTGTAAACAATCGAGAAATACCAAAAACAAAACTACAATCATACCACTAGTACAATAACAAACACCAACCACCACAAGCAAGATAAATGAAAAAGTCTCACATCGCCGATCAATGTGATGAATGGTTTCCTTATAAGGCTTGGATAATCCTCCCTTTGAGCTACCTTTTGGGTTGTGAGTTAGGCTCGGGACCTAATTTTACATGATATCAGAGTAGGGCCCATCTCACCCTATGTTGGGCCCCTAAATTAAATTTGTCCACCCATTAGATATGCAGACCTGGGCTCAAGGTGGGGTGTTGAAAAATGAAAAAGTCTTGCATCCAGTGTTATCAAAGGCGTGATTAAAGCCCATCTTGAAGTGAGGCTCAAAACTTGTTGAGCGCTTCGCCTCGCTTAATGTGTGCTTCAGTGTCGTTATCAAGGTTCTAAGGCATACTTCCCTTGCCAATGAACCTCTTCTGAAGAGACACACTAAACAATTGATATGTCACTCTTATCACAATTATTTTTCAATTTCTTTGTTCATATATTTGTATCTATATCTTTGTACTTTTTCTCCCTTTGCGCCTTTTAAAAAAAATAAATTAAAACCCATGCTTTATTTGCGCTTTACGCTTGAAACCCCAATAGCTCTTAAAGAGTTTTTTTGCGCTTTTGCTTTTGATAACATTGCCCAGTGCTCACATTGATGGTTAATGAGATGAGTAGTTTCCTTCCTTGGGCAATCCTTCTCCCATCGAGCTAGCTTGACTTATGCCCAAGACCTAATTTTACATCCTCCCTTATCAGGACATTCTACTTGGTTGAAATGAGGAAAAAAACAAGAAGTAAAATTTTAGTTAATTTTAAATTTCTAAATATTAGGAAAATAATTATATGACAATTCTGTCTAATGTGATTTTTTTTCAAGGAGCAAAAAAGGTGAACATTTCATTAAGGGCTTCTTGCTTTTAAATATATATAGATTATCATGCTTTGTTCTCTTTCCAAAGAAAGATTATCATGCTTTGTTCATTTTTCAGCCATCTAGTCCTCGTTCAAGGGCGTATGAAGCACCTACTCCTGGTTCTGGTTGGACTAATACTCCTAGTGGTAATTACAGTGATGCTGGGACCCCAAGAGACAATGGTTCTGCATATGGTAACCTAAAGTCTCATTTACAGGAGTGCAAACTGCATTTTTTTCTTTGGGTCCTTGTATGGAGAATATAATGCCATTTTTCTTTGTTCCATGCAGCTAATGCTCCAAGTCCTTACTTGCCATCAACTCCTGGTGGACAACCACCAATGACACCAAGTTCAGCATATATACCTGGTACTCCTGGCGGGCAGCCAATGACTCCTGGAAGTGGTGGGCTGGATATGATGTCACCTATAGGAGGTGTGTCCCTTGTTCGCACAATAGTTTGTCTTTTGGAATGGCAAATCACTCTGAATAAATCTTACTGATAAGTTAAAATGAGAAGCATTTTACACTATTGAGCTGGTAAACTTGTGACCCACTGCAGATTTTATATATTTTACCCATAATCTCTTGTCTAGCGATGGAAAACATTTTATTGAGATCAGATGGTCTCTTGTTTCCACTTTGCCAAGTGATGAACTAGTGGGCCTTGTTATTCATATTCGTGCATTTTAATTCAATGCTAGTGTGTAATTATGACTTATATATTTTTGTTGATTTATAGATCATTGCAGTATTAAAATTGTCATTTAGCTTACTGTGTTCAATTTTTGTATTTTCTCAGTGGTTTGTGCTGATTATAATGTCGAAATTGCTCTAATGTTAGTCCAAAATTGCAATGTGAGGAATGCAAATAAGTCCGAACAGTTGTGTCTTTACTTGCACCATGATGATTTAGACATAGAGGAGAATGACATTTAATGTTGTTCATCATTGCAAATTCATTTTATTATTTAATCTAGAAGAGCCGTAGGCAATACTATTTTCAACATTCAGTAATAGCTGACAACTCTGAAATTGCAGGTGGGGATACAGAAGGTCCTTGGCTCTTGCCTGATATCTTGGTCAATGTACGGAAGTCCAATGATGATACTGTCATCGGAGTTGTCCATGAGGTGCTAGCGGTATGTATATCCTGCACTAATTTATCTTCCCCTTGGTTGGAATTTGCTTCACATACTATGACCTGGTTGTGCATGTGATAAATATTAGTTCTCCCTCCGTCCCATTTATGTGATGATGGTCAGATTTCGAGTCAAACAAATTATTCTTTGACCATAGTTTTTTCATGTCTTCTAATTATCTTGAATTATTAATTATTGCAACTTATAATACCTTTTACATAGTTTTCAAATATGTAATTTTGTTTCAAAAAACTAAAAGATACTGTCCAAATATATGTTTGTTTGAATCTCGAAAAGCGGAAAATGTCACATAAATTGGGATATAGGGAGCATTACATTTAGAGGTTTTTATTTTTATTTTTAAAATTGTACATTTAGAGTGTGTTGGGAAGTGCATAGAAACCTCTTAACCACTTCTTGAGAAGATGCATTGCACATGTAAATACAACATTATACTAGTCGTGATCCTAGAAGTGGGGGTCTGGGGAGAGTGAGGTGTATGCACCCTTATCTTGTGTGAGGTAGAGAGGCTATTTTCGATAGATCCTTAATTTAAGAAAAGCGTTTTAAAAAATACTGTAGAAAAGACAACTACCAACAACAAAAAATAACCCAAGTAACAACAATAGTAATATAATATAATAGTAGAACAATGATACTGATAAATGGACGAGGGAGCATGGTGCTTAAGCTAGAAGCAATGCACATGTGAATATTAGTTTGAAAGTTATTATTGAATATGTATTCAAGGTATCCTATATAATGGTTGTGAAAATGACGGATGTTTTGAATTGATATTGTATTTATTTTCGTACTTGTGAATTTCTGGTTGGAAAAATGAATATTTTTCTCTAATTTTGCTGGAATAGATCTTGAACTTCGTAATTTTATTTTTACTTTATACTAAAAATATTTAGCCTATTTGTTCCAATTGTCATGCTCTCCATACTGGGACGTTTCAAAATGATTGATATCTTTCTAGTTCTACAATACAACTTGCAAGCATTTAAATTCATTAAACTATCCACTCTTTAACATTGATGCGATGTTCTCTTTTTGTTATTAAAGCACATTTTTTCAGAATGTTCTTCCATCATCAGTAATGTATATACAAGCCATTAAAGTGAACGTGTGTATATAGTTTTAACGTATATAAAACTATGCTAATGGCTCTATACGTCATAACATGAGCACTTGTTATACATATTTCTAAAAGGTGTCTGCTTTTATCAGAGGTTTGTTCTTCTGCTTTTTTGTATCTGGCTGTGAACCGTAGTTAAAACTTCCTTTTCAAGGGAATAGTTCCATTTTTCATTGGAAAATTAACTAGTATTCTCTAACTTGCATCTGGAGCAGGATGGTTCCTGTAGTGTTGGTCTTGGATCAAGCGGCAATGGTGACACTATCATTGCGCACCCAACTGAAATTGATATAATTGTACCAAAGAAGTCTGATAGAATCAAGATCATGGGTGGTCCCCAACGTGGCGCTACCGGTAAGCTTATTGGTGTTGATGGCACTGATGGGATTGTAAAGGTGGATGATACCCTTGATGTTAAAATTTTAGACATGGTACTTTTGGCCAAGTTAGCGCATGCATAGTGACTAGCAATTCTAGTTAGTGAACAAGCTGTGATCAATAGCAATAGTTTTGCATTGTATTATATTTCGTGTCATGCTCATGTGAGTTTCAAGGGTTTACTTTGCTCCTTTATGTTTGAAAGGAACTATGTAAATGCATTTTCAAAAGAACTGTTTAAAAGGATTTTTCATGTTCAAGTGAAACGCAGGGGGCCATCATCCATATCTTTTCTGATGTGTTGTTTAATTGAACGCCTCCAGTGGTCCTCTGTTGAAATTGTTATATTATTGCTACTTGTGGAAAGGTCTCTAGTTCTTGTGATACTTCCCCGGTGGTAGTTTTCGTTTCTCTTACAGATTCGTTGATTGACGGTACTAGGAGTTATTGTCCCAAATGTCATTTGATCCTTCAAACCAGAACGCCATTTTTCTTTGTTTTATAATTCAAGTCTCTCATCTACTGTCCCATATCTGGGGCGGAATGTATACAGGCCTTGCCCTACCTTTGTGGATATATATGTTGTTTTTGATAGATCCTCGACTTAAAAAAAGAAGTTATTCGTTGAAGGGTTGCAAAATAGAAAAATAACGAAATATAAAGGTATCCTCAGTAAACTGAAACCGTTCATATCTCATATTAAAGATATCTATTAAAATATTTAGCACAAATCTTTTGTGTCTATCACAGTGTTGTTTGCCTATTCAATTCATCAACACTGAAAAGTTACTTTCATTTTCACAACTCAAATTTTACAGAAGAAAACGATAGGAGACTATGCAACAATCATACTACTAAATTTTGCATTCTTCTAATTAGTGATCCCTATAGATGATGCTGTATATACTTACCTTATAGTGAAATATACAAACATGCAGAATTATACAAATCACAGCCTCCATAGCAAACATAACTATAGCTAGAAGTGCAATTATTGATACTATAACTATGGAGTGCAATTATGTTTATTATGTTTGTTATTTCTAAAATTCTCTTTGATTAATTATAATTCATAGCTCCATGTTTTTGAGGAAGAGAGAAGCGAGTGGAATTTGGAAGAGAGAAGTGAATACAATTGATACAACTGATTTGTGTCAATAAATACAATGTATAAAAAATTATTGTATTAAGCTACATGTTAGGAAGAAAGAGGCGAGCGAGGTTGAGAGAGGGGGAGAGATGTGAGCGAGATTGAGAGAAGGAGGAGAGAGGTGAGTGAAATTTGGGGGAATGAGAATGAATATATGTTGTATCATGAATACAATCAATACATACAATAAATATCGTTGTTAGAATACAATTGATATAAAATACAAATCTAATCTCTCACTTATATTTGATTGAATGCAATTGATGCAAAATAAATTTGACAGAGAGGATGAATACATATTGTATTCATTGTATCACAAATACAATTGATTCATTAATTCAAATTAAAATTTGCACGATCATCGGGATCTATTAATACAAGTTCAAAATTTGTAATATCTACTCATTACGTGAATGATTATATATATTGTAATGAATTATTTTAAACTAGTAAAATTATCCGCGCTTCGCGCGAGAATTTATTATCATGGAATTTATAAATTATCATGGAATTTATAAAATAATATTTAAAACCTATCAGTCATTCAAACTAAAACACTATATTATCTTACATACAAGATTATGTAGCAACAAACATTAATAATGTAAAGGAAAATGAAAATTATTACATCTTATCATTTATGCTTAATAACATAAGCATAAATTAATGACTGAAAAAATACATATCAGGATCTGTAACATAAGCAATGGTGTCAGTGAGCCACTCAATAGGAGCAAAGTACACAAATATTTAATTGTGAAGAAGAAGAAGAGGTTCAAAATTTTTGTTGTTTTAAAATGAGAGAAAATCTCTCTATTTATAGACAACAAATGGTAGTGTGAACAAATGTTTATTGTGCCTTATCGGAAAGGTTACAACTATTTGGTAAAGTTGCAACCCTTCGAAAAGGTCACAACCTTTCATAAAAGTCGCAACTCTTCATAAAAGTCACAATTTTTCATAAAGTTGCAACTTTTCATAAATTTCACAACTTCTCATGAAAGGGGAAGACTAATTTTGTAAATAAATAAATTTAAAGAGAATTCTGGTTTGTGGTGGTGCCACATAGGCGAGCCTAAGGTTCTTTTTTTTTTTTATATATATATATATATATATGATTAATCTTAATTTTGTTGTGGTTTTGGATTTTTTTGCATCCAAACAATATATCAAATGTGGTGGCTATAAATAATCAATTGTTGAGATGGCCGAGTTGGTCTAAGGCGCCAGATTAAGGTTCTGGTCCGAAAGGGCGTGGGTTCAAATCCCACTCTCAACATTATTATTTTTTTAATCTTTTCAAATTGTTTAATATATATTCAATTCTCTTGTGTGATGATAGAAAAAAGTATTAAGTGTTAGACATCGTAAATTAATATTCTTTTCATGAGTTTTTAAAGATAACTGAATGAGCGTAGTCCAGTATTTTACTTTTGAAGGAACAAACATTTATCGTATGCTTGTAAATGAATGTTCAATTCATAAAAAGTCTGTATGCAGTTTCAATTTGTTTGTATAATATGGAGTTGGGATCTTTGTAACTAAAAAATATTTACGTGACATGTCTTAGAGGGTAGAGGAGTTGTGATTGTAGGAAAAACAGTTTGAAAAGAAATGACACAAGTGATGACTAAAAATCATGACAAAGATAAAAGAAACAGTAAAATAAATGAAAGAAGAAGAAATTAGAAGATAGTAGTAGAATTGCATTAAGTAGGAAGTTGCCAAAGAAGACACGTGGTCGGAAAAGCAGAAATGAAGAAGACAAGTGTGTAAAGCCTTTTTGCCCTCACACAATACTGACGGTGCGGAGTTATCAAACACTAATATATACGCTCAGAAGAAATATTCACTTCATTCAACAACAATGAATACTGCTGGTCAGGTCATTCGCTGCAAAGGTGATCATTCATTTCTTGTTTTTTCTTTCTTTCTGAAAACGGATCTATGGCCAAAAGGTTTTTTTTTTTATTATGCACTTGGGATTGATTTTAATTAATTAAATTGTGTGTAGCTGCGGTTGCATGGGAAGCTGGAAAGCCCTTGGTAATTGAAGAAGTGGATGTGGCACCTCCACAGAAACATGAAGTTCGTCTCAAGATTCTCTTCACCTCATTGTGCCACACTGATGTTTACTTCTGGGAAGCTAAGGTCCTTTTCTTCAACCTTACATTATCTTTCATTTTCTGTGTTGACTCTGTTGAACCTTCAAATCCTCTGTTTTGCTGCAGGGGCAAACACCTCTGTTTCCTCGAATTTTCGGACATGAAGCTGGAGGGTATGACCCTTTATGCTTAATTAGTTCATTTTCTTATATCATTTTCTTATACTTGCTGTAGAATTGTGGAGAGTGTAGGTGAAGGTGTTACAGATCTCCAACCAGGAGATCATGTTCTTCCTGTGTTCACCGGGGAATGCCAGCAATGCCGTCACTGTAAATCATCAGAAAGCAACATGTGTGAACTCCTAAGAATAAATACAGACAGGGGAGTTATGATCAGTGATGGTCAAACAAGATTTTCGAAAGATGGGAAGCCCATATACCACTTTGTTGGAACTTCCACCTTTAGTGAATACACCGTTGCTCATTCTGGCTGCGTCACCAAGATCGATCCACAGGCACCACTTGACAAAGTTTGCGTCCTGAGTTGCGGAATCTCAACAGGTTTTATTGAACTATAGCCAATAATTACTCGTTATAATTGGATATTTATTTGTCTTCATGTTTTCTCAAGGACTTGGTGCAACTCTGAATGTTGCCAAACCTACTAGACGTTCTACTGTGGCTATTTTTGGTTTGGGAGCTGTTGGCCTTGCTGTGAGTACACATTCCACCCTCTATTTTTCCTTGTCATAACCACAGAACGTAACGTTTTCTCCGTCATCTTGTATTAGGCTGCTGAAGGAGCTAGGCTAGCTGGGGCTTCTAGGATCATTGGCATTGATTTGAATCCCAGCAGATTCAATGATGGTGAGTGCATTTGATTATCGACGAACGAGAATGTAATGTCAAAAAATTTGTTGATTTTCTTTTGAATTTCTACAGCCAAGAAATTTGGTGTCACAGAGTTTGTGAATCCAAAAGATCATGATAAGCCTGTCCAGGAGGTTTGTTATCCATATTGTTTCTACTGGACATAGCATATCGTGTGAAGAAGGCGTTTGCTTGCAACTTATTGTCTGAGATGATTTTCAGGTGATCGCTGAGATGACTGATGGAGGTGCTGATCGGAGTGTCGAGTGTACTGGAAATGTCAACGCTATGATCTCCGCTTTTGAATGTGTTCATGATGTAACAATTCTCATCTGTTATATCTTTTTTTCCATCTCTTTTATCACAAACATACTTGATTTACAGGGTTGGGGTGTGGCTGTGCTTGTTGGCGTGCCAAACAAAGACGACGCATTCAAAACTCATCCTATGAATCTGTTAAATGAGAGGACACTCAAGGGCACCTTCTTTGGCAACTACAAACCCAAAACTGACCTTCCATCTGTGGTGGCCAAGTACATGAATAAGGTAATCCTTTCACCATAGTATTGATATACTCGAACGACAAACTTTATTCTGGAGTAAATTTTTCAGGAACTAGAGCTGGAGAAGTTCATCACCCATCAAGTACCATTTTCAGAGATAAACAAAGCATTTGACATTATGCTGAAAGGGGAAGGCCTGCGTTGTATCATCACTATGGGACATTGAAATATGCTAAAATAGGACAATATATTATCCCTTATTACCTAGTAGTACAGAGCTTGAATGTAATAAATAAATAAAACAAACGGTATTTTATTAGGGTAAAATTAATGTTAAAGTAGAGTTTGAAGGCAAAGTAGTATTATGTGTTCTAAAAGGGGCCTGAGTTTGCTGAACATAATATTTGCATGTTTTGAAAGACTTGTTGTGTTTTTGGTCATTTCCATGATAAAATGTTGTGCTTTAAAACAAATTTTAGAATATTTGCATTACAGAATGGCTTTTGGATTTATTACCTTTTTGAGGACAAGATTTCATTCACATGAATGTTGTTTTTCCAGTTGATTGAATCATTACATTACATGAAAAAGGAAATTGAATCACTGGAAGTCCTAATTCAGGTTATAAATACTTTGATCTTTTAGATTACAATAGATCATTAAAACACCTTCAATGACTACAAGAAGTTTGGTCTTTATGTTGCAACAAGAAATTCCTTGGATCTTATACAGGGTTTACATTCCTAAAGTGCATAGGCTATCTCTGAAATCCAGGGTTTCGAGAGGGTGGTAGAGTGTACACAAACCATACTCCTATCTTGCGGAGGTAAATTACAAAGCAACTAATAAGAAAAGAGTAACAACCACATAATAATGCAATAACCTAAACACAATCAACACCTAAACACAATCAACAACAAGTGATGGTGAACCCCTCGAAAATCAAGACAACAATGCAGGAATAAATTTTCAAAATTCTAACTTTATTTTTGTTGTTCCACATCATATTTTTACTAATAATCCAATACACACATATAATCTGATTATGCCTATGAAATATAATTGGATAACCTTAAACTGCATTAATTTTTTGCAAATATGGTTCAACTTTTTATTTATTAAGATTGTCCCAAAATGAAATACAACAAATATATTTGCTCTAACATTGCATTTGTAGTTATTATTGATTAACATTACATGTAAAAGAACCACAGGAACCTTCCTCATTACCATATGCTGAATAATTTGACATTGCAACTAGACCTTGCCTGATGTACCCCCAAAAACACTTGCCAAAAGCACTTTCACCAAATCTTCTAAAGAAGAGCACTTGATTCATAGCAGAAATGCCAAACTTGAGCATTCTTGCATTTCAAATATATAGCCAAAGCCAACAAGGTAGGACACGTAGGATCAGTTATGAACCAGAAATCAGTTCCTTCAACGATTTCAACGGAGAATTATAACCATATACTTGTGTGTCTCTCCAGAAGCTGAACACTGTTTTCATCCAAAAAAAAAGAAAAGAAAAGAAAAAAAGGAGTCATATTGCCGTCAGCAAAATGCAAAAGTTCAACACGCAGGGAAGGGGGGCAAAGGCCATCATGAGGCACCCCGAGGGGTGACTGGCTGAGCCATCGATGAACAAGGCATGGAGTTGTTGACAAAACAGTATAGTTGAACGTGAGAGAGAAAGAAAGTTAAAGTTAAAACAAAATAAATGGAGTGAGAATGTACCCAGCCATGCTACAAAGGCAATTGTTGAAGCCAAGAAAAATTCCCTGCTTATAACTTTGCAGCTGGATGTAGAACAAAAGGGATTTATTAAGTAGAACAATGCTCAATTCTTGAATAAATCTTGAAAACTATTGAGCACAGGACTTCTGCACAACTTACCAATATAAGCAGACAAGGTTTCCCCATCCATAAAAAACGCATGCCCAAGTTGAACCGGTGAACCTGTTATTAATCAAGAATAGAAACAAGAGGGGAAAATTAAACACCATAAAGAAGAACTAAAAGAAATACTCAGCATAACTGGACTAATACAGCTGACCAGGTGGTAGGTGAAATTTAACGAAGAAATTTGCAAAAGAAAATTTGAATTGCACCAAATGTGAACAAATTTAGTTCTGAAGGTTCACAATAACAAAAAAGAAAAGGAAGAAAACAAGAACCTTATACAAAAAAAAAGATGTAGAAAAAACGGACAATGATGCTTATACACAAAAATAAGTAGGTGATTTGAGGAACTCTAGATCTAATTTGACAGCTAAAGAAGAAAAGGGAAGTTTGTAATGCAAGGGAAAACAATTGTAAGATGCTATACCACATCAAATCCCGAGTAAAGAGTGCTCGTGGAATCATGAGTCCATTCCCGACCATTGCAAGCAACATCGAAAGAGCTGATAAACCTTTTATATTATCTGGATTTAGAAGGTTTGTCCACTGGACAGAAGGTATAAGTCAGGATGAGGAACCTCAAACTTGTGAAAAAACTTTACTCCAAAATAACTTTATAGAAACTACCATTTGTGAAACTGGCATCCACATGAAAAGAAGAGTGGCAGTCCATCCAGATAATGATCCAACAAATTTGATGCCCTTCTCTGGAAGTTTCCCAGTCCGAGACTGTAAAGAACAGTAGCTTGAAATTCAGAATAGTTCAGATCCATGTTCTCATTCTCTCAAGCTTAACAAAATTATCTTCCCACATAAAGTGCATACAAAGTCTCTAGCTTGCTCTTGAACCAAGGAAAATGAACACAAGGTAATTGTTAATCCTAATCGAGCTAGTGTGTGTAATCAAACAATATCAAAGTAAAGAAAAATCAATGTGAGCTACTGCCTTTGAGACATTATTTGGTAACCTGAAAGTTAAGAGTTCTCTTATACGTGTGATATATGCAATAAAAGCAAGCAGAAAATTTTCAGATCAAGTTCCAGTTATGGTCACCATAGAGCAAAATGACAAACAAATCATAGTAAGCCACTACATAAGCTTCCATACTTCCAGGCACATCAGTCAGATGTGACAATCTCCCAGCAGAATTTCGAGCTTCAACATGCATTCCATTATTGTACCTTCAAATAGAATACCTTATTCAATAAGAACACAAAGCAAAAAGACTCATCAAAATCCAGGATACAAGGGCTCAATCGCCTAGTTCAGCCACCACTTAAGACTTGCC
The DNA here is from genome assembly GCA_029582725.1 of Solanum chiquidenum. NCBI lineage: Eukaryota > Viridiplantae > Streptophyta > Magnoliopsida > Solanales > Solanaceae > Solanum > Solanum chiquidenum. The sequence goes on from JAJOOS010012188.1 coordinate 31,342, forward strand.
CTTCCAGTTTATATCAGAAAACTGAAACCTTTCATAAATATTAAGGAAGAAATATGAAAAGAATTGATCGACTGATAGCTAGTTATCCCACCCAATGCCAGAGAGGTGTCATCTCTCTTCCTCAGTCATGATAAAGAAAAAAACCCTTCTTTGCTTCTTGTGTGGCCACAGTAGTTCAGAAACAACACCAATTTGAACATAGAGTTGAGCATTATCCCAGTGCAGATGTTGAGTTGTGTTCTTCTAGCACTCCTCAGAAAATACAACCCTTTTATTAGAATGATTTTCAACATTGCCTTTCTATTTATCAAGTCAAGCAAAAATATATATCTTCTTTTTCTGGCATTGCGATATTTTACTTCAGTTAGTTCACTTCAAGGCAGAATGACAGATATGGCCATTTCAACATTATCCTTGTAAAAGTAACCACATGTACAAGCTGCAGATGTCAAAGCTTACCATAAAGACAGCTAGGATAGCCAGAACGAAAGCTACAGCACCAGGCAAGATGGTATTTGGAACATATGGGATGAAAGTTGACCACATGACCTGTACAATGCATAGTGCAGAGTGCCAGAACAAATATAAGAATTTATCGACCAAATTATCCATATGGATGAGTAGAAAATGAAAGAAAAGAGAGGGTGATTACTTGGGGAAGAGCAGATAAGCCAGCAATAGTAATGAAATCCTCCCAATAACGCCAGATTATGGGATTGAGAAAGTGGAAGTAGTTCATGAAGTTCACAACAAGACCACAGGCAATAACAACAGAAGTGACTGCATAATGAGGTAAAGGCATAGATCCAGCCATGGCTAGTTGTGATATCACAATATAAATGGTCACGACGCCCAAAGTTTGCACAACAACCACTTCCGTCTCCCTCTTCTTAATAAAATATGATAGCAAAGACAAATTACCAAGCAATCCAGTGAACATCCCCTGTATTGTGTTCATCTCAGAGTATTTATCTCTCAACATTAATAAGACCACAGCTATAACTAGCTACAATAGAAGTAGAATACCGTACCAGCCACGGAACAGCAAATAATGCAGCTTGATTTCCTGCTAGAAGGTTACGAGCATTGAGTATTATTTGAGGCAGTTGTAATATGAGAAACGGAATATTTGCAGCTCCTGCAAATTTTGCAGTCAATGAATCCCATTGCTTAAAGCTCTCGCTACTCTTTAAATCTTCTGAACTCTACATTCAACATCACTGTTAGGCCATATTTCATTACCTCCAACTGAACCATAGCTTACTTCTAAAAATGAGCCCTTAGATGAATATGAAAGGGGATAAGTACCTGATAAATAGGATGGGGAACATCTGAGTCAAGTGCAGAAACCGGTTTTAACCGGTACTGGCAAACTAATGGACTTAAGAGCACCGACTTGTTCAAAGTATTGGTCTGTTTGACTCTTTTCTTATATGGAGGGAGATTAGGAATTGACTTCGGATGCTGGAGACCAGCATTGAAGATATAACAGTTAGAGGGTTGACGGGAACGTAGGACTGCCTTACTCACTGGCAACAACGATCCAGCCATTTAAGATATCAAAAAATGAAGGAACTATAACTTTATATTCATCACCAGCTGTAAGGGAGATATTTTTATCAAAAAAGGTCAATCGTAATTGCTACAGAGGTAACTCCCAAAGAGGCAACTGATCCAACTTCTAATGGTTCTCCACTAAAATGAAAAGACAATTACTGGTAAGCTCCAGCACAAAGTCCAGCCTGTACCAAATCTGCATCAAAAGCAAAAGCATGAATTACCCCCAAAATAATCACAAATTAGGACAGTAAACTAACTAGCCCAACATACTTCAATCCTTTTAGCTATAATAAGAAAGAGCAAAATCAGAGACACTGGGGAATAACAAACTTCTTTAATTTCCATCAGGCCAACCAACTGTGTGTTGGATCAGTGTCCTGAACCCTGGCTATAGATCGACTTCAAAATGACCCGAACAAGTTAAACAATCTTTAATACATTACCGCAACCCAAATCTGTAGCACACAAAGAACGTGAACCGGGAAAAGGGGAAGAAGTATGTCCATATGAAGGTGTCATCTCAGAACTTGGAACAAATCTTGCAACCATTTTAAGCTAACTCTACTAATTATATACATTTTATTTTAAAAAGATCAAGAAATCAACATCCAAATTGATACGGAAAAGCAGATGGTTCCACCCTTGTACTTTGAACCTCTTCGTTCTTTTTTAAAACGGAAGGAGGGAGTACATAACACTACAACAACAATATTGTGACTCAATCACAAGCAAGTTGGGGTCAGCTACATGAATCCTCATTGACCGTGTAGCTCCATTTTAGATGAAGTACGCAATACTAAACATCCAAAAAAATATTTTGAAATAACAAAATCTCCACTCAGACCATATCACTCTGCAATGAAAAGACTAACTGGGGAATCTTAAGGAGATTGGTGAACTGATAATAACATTTCAAACTTGAGTAATTGCAAACAGTGGCGGAGTCAGAATTTTCAATAAGGGGGTTCAAAATTCGAAGGAGTAAACATATGAACTAGTCGAAGTGGGTTCGACATCTATTATATACATCTAAAAAATAATTTTAACCATGTATATACAACAAGATTTTCCGCCGAAGGAGGTTCGGATGAACCCCTAAAGACATGCTGGCTCCGCCCCTGATTGCAAAGAATACAAAGCTATGAAATACTTAAACCATCCACCATAAATGACATAGCTCCATCATAAAGGTCCAAACTTTAAACTTAAAACCATCTTTAATTCATCCCCCCACACTTCTAATAGGCATCATCTCCAAGAATTCTACAGCAAGTTCACAAATTTCTGAATATCTATGAATAGAATGAATGTTTCAATACCAAAACTAACAGAAGTCTATTCAAAGCTCTTTTATTTACAAGAAAACAAACAAAAACTATTCACCAAATAACATTTCATACCAAAAAATTTAAGATTGTTTCATAGATACCCGTGCCAAAATACCCATTAATATTTTAACATCAGCAATGTAAATCTCAAAGCTTACCCTTTTATAGAAGCTTTCAATTGATGGCTGAAATGAGAGAGTGAAGTGGCAAGATTAGGGAAATGTGGAGAAGAAGAAGATGATGACAATTTTAGAGTTGGGGAGAGAAATTCTTTTTTCCCTTTTTAATTTAGTTTTTTTTTCTAAAAAGAAATTCTTTTTTCCAAAAGTTAGCTCAATTTTTTTTCTCCTTATATTTAAGTTTCACGTGTTTTACATTTAATGATAATAGGAATGTATTTGTTTGATTTAGGTGCTCAATAGGTGGAGGCGTGGAGCCACTGGATAATATGTCTAAATATGAAATTGTGACCAAAGTTTGAAGATATATCATACATAAAAAAATTGGAGGCAATATTTATAATCAACCTTCTATATAAATATCGCTAAGCAAATAAATAATTTTAGCTGCTAAATAATTCTATTTATTGTCGCTTGAAAAAAATATTCTATTGTTACTCTATCTAATGTCATAGATATATATATATATATACACACATAAATATAAAGAGAATTACGGTAAGCATCCCAAAATTTAGCATGAATTATTAATTTTATTTCTAAATTATTAACAGCCTTAAAACCATTATTTTATTTGATTAACTGAACTTAAATACACTCTTGATCTAGTCACATGAATGAAATACACTCCTGAATTCTCAATAACTTTAGGAGTGTTTTCAACACTTCTTTTAGCTTTCTATTAAGAGTCTCATGCTCGTCCAAGAGTTTGAGACCAATTGCTATGTCATGTGTCAGATTAAAGATATAATCAAATTAAGTTAGTTAAATACATGAGTATTTTAAAATTATCAATAATTTAATAATAAAATTAATAATTCATGTTACCATGTATTTTCAATACTTCTCTCCATAATTATAAAAGTAGACAGAAAAAAAAAGCTCAAATATCTAAACTTAATCCAAAAGAGACGTGCATCTCAAAAAATGAAGGATGGGTCATATGGGTAGTGGCGTACTTACTTACTATAGTGTAGAGGAAAGAATTAAATGGGGACACGGGCATTCAGATTCACAATCTTTAGTTTAATCATCGTTGCAATAAAAATAATTTTTAACAATAATAAATATGTATATTAATTTATATAGTGTCATTAGATCTAATATCGCTACAGATTTTAGAATGATTTATAAAGATTAGTGCTAATTATCTTTAAAAAATATATTTAATAATAATTAAGCTATTATTATTAATTAATTATTGCTAAAAAATATTTTTATATACTGCTAATCGACTCACAAGACTTTAAAAATATAGTACTAAAATCAGTGGCATTATATTCTTTATTTATTTTTTTGGAAATACTATGAATCCAGACAGACCCACCTGGAGCAACTTTGAAATCACGAAATGACAAGTGTGGGGAAGTAATACAACGTGATCATAATAAATGGACATATATGTGCACCGTACAAAATCGAACCGAAAATCGAACCAAATCGTAAATTGAGTCAAATCGAGAAAAAAAAATTCGACTAATGGTTGATTTGACTTAGTTTGGTATTGAAAAAAAACCCGACTATATTTGAGTTGGTTTGATTTTAAGCCAAGACCAAACCAACCCGACATTATATATATAATTTTAAAATTTTATTTTATACAAAAAAATATTTACTTTGATATAATTTTTAAATATTTCTTATACTTTTTCATAGTTTTTATCTTTTAATATATTATTTCAAGTTTGAAACTTAGAATTCTGAATGGTTCAATAAAGATTATAGTCCACA
>JAJOOS010012189.1:0-66682 GCA_029582725.1 Solanum chiquidenum
ATCCGAGAACTGAAAACGAGAGCAAACTTTATTTGTGTACATACCACTTATTTTATTTGCTAAACAAATGGCTTCAGTGTTCTCCCTTTCTAGTCTTCGGAGGCCAAGATGACTGAGTATACAACAAAGGATATTTTATGGAGATCTTCTGCAACTTTGACTCTGTGACACGAGGCCTGTACTGAGGTTCTATCACGGTTTGTGTGGCATCTAGCTGAGATTCTTCAGTTGGTACTGGAGTTTCATGAGACAAGCAGCGATTCCGTGCCTGCATTAAATAAAATTAGAACTTCATAGCATTGATCTCCTCGACCTCAATAGGAATGGCAATAGAATAAAGAACATTTTGAAGCATACCCTGATAGTTCTAACCTAAAAGTGTTGAGCTTGGCAAAGTTGAAAAGTTCGGAAAGTAGGGAGAAGAGTTGCGACAAACATAGTTCAAAGTAGAGTAGAAGTTACTATATGTCTAAAAGTCAATATTTGAAAGATTCAAGAGAAAACTGGAAATGGTATATGAGCAGCTCTGTTAAGCTAGATAACAGTTGTCAATGGATCTTACCAATTGCAACCGTCCAAAAGTCAGTTATGACTGATAACCCCAGAGCTTCCATTGCTCTAGGAACTTTAACAAGATTCAGCAAATAAATGATGAAACATGTTCTACATGTCAACAATAAACTAAACTCCTGTTGCATATAGCACAAAGCAGATGGAGGAAGACGAAGCTGAATTCTCAAGAATCATTTTAAGTGAAGGTGTTAATGACCAACCCAAGAGATAGCCTTGTAATTAGGAACAGATTTCTTGGAGACAAAAATGCGCTGTGAATTGTGATCACAAATTTCAGATTAGAAAGGAGGGCACATATCTAGGAAGCAGCCATCATGGTTAATGCTCTTGAACTCAGTTGGAAATACTCCATCATAAGTGGATTTTGGTGGGAGCAGGCATTCAACGTTGCATTTTCTATTATAGATGGTGGATTGTGATAATGATGGATTCTGCTATGCAGGTCAATAGGTCATCAGATAAAGGCATACTAAACTGTGCTAGTTGGCATTGTAAGTTGGAAAGAAAGTGAGAGAGAGATGGCCGACAAATATTGACAAATGATCTGGAGGGAGTAAAAACGAGTTAACTACCAATTAAAAATGCCTTAAATATTCTTACAAGAATGAAGTTCTTCTTTGAGCACTCCATGCACATAATTCCACCAAAATCCAACAGCAGATATGAATTGAAAGACACAATACATCCACAATGGATCAACTGCAATGAAAAAATATCACTGCTAAGAAATGCTTCTCACAGAGTGTACTATATACACATGAACAAAACCCGTCATTCATAGACATATCTATCTTTGTATATACACAACTATGACTGATACCTTTTCCACTAACCTTCCCACAAGATTCACAATCTCTCCAGCCATCGTCACTTGAATGGAAAGTCACACAGAACCTCCCGTACTCATATACAGAACTGAAGGAAAATAAGAAGTAATCAGGCCAATGAAAGTCTCATGTATCAGAAGAAAGATTGCATTTATTAATAGCCTTGTAAGCCTCAACATATTACAGCACATTAAGCCAAGTAACGGGAAGAACTCGAATCTCTTCATCGCACTCAGCACAATTATGACACACACAATTTTCTTGACACAAATTATCATCACAAAGAAAGCATTTTTTCACATCTCCATTTACTATGTGAGGCAAGGGTTCTGCACCATAAACTTTTTTTGGTTTATTGGATTCTAAATATATTATTTACACGCATCAAATGAACTTTTAAACATAAATACAAATTTTAAGCTAAAGCTATTGGAGTTCTGTCAAATCCGTAGGTAAAGTATTGGCTTTGCCCCAGCAAATACACGATTTGAACTAAAGCTATTGGATTAGGCCAAACCCATAGCTCCAAACAAAGGGGCAATTTAATTTAAATACTAGGATAGCCACATTAGGCATTCGTAACTGAATTTTAAATTTAATTTTTTCCACATTTGTAGTGAATTTTTTAATACAAATACATATAGGCAGAGTAGACTGTAAATTTATGGTCCTGCACCATAATCTTTTTTTTGTTTACTGCATTTTAAATATATTATTAATACATATCAAACAATTTTTTAAGAGTTAAATGGTAAAAAACACATCTAAACTATCACTTGCGAGTTTCATACCTCAACTTTTCATTATTCTCTTTACCTACCTAAACTATCACCATTTCATACGACAACTATCACTCCATTTGTATTAAAATTCAAAACACACCTCGACTCCAAGGTGTGTAGGCCAACTCAGCATCGACATGTGTTTTAATACAAATGGATTGATAGTTTAGGTAGGTAAAGAGAACAATGAATAGTTGAGATATGAAACTCGCACTCCATTTCTATTAAAAAACATCTCGATGCTGAGTTGGCCTACACACCTTAGAATCAAGGTGTGCTTTAAATTTTAATACAAATGGAGTGATAATTAACGTATGAACTCCTAAAAAGGTGATAGTTTATGCAAGTAAAGAGAACAATGCATAGTTGAGATATGAAACTCGCACTCCATTTCTATTAAAGCACATCTCGATGTTGAGTTGGTCTACACACCTTAGAATCAAGGTGAGTTTTAAATTTTAATACAAATGGAGTGATAATTAACGTATGAACTCATGAAAAGGTGATAGTTTAGGCACGTAAAGGGAACAACGGATAGTTGAGATATGAAACTACCTAAAAATGATCGTTTAGGTATGGTTTCTACCACTTTTAAACATATCTATAAGTTTTGAATTAAAGCTATTGAATTCGGGTTCTATTTGGGGGCATTTGTAAAAGTTTAAAAAAAAAAAAAAAAACTTACGCGCAACGATGACAAAGCTGAGCGAATTTGCCACTGCGAAGACGCCAGCCATTTCTGAAGGTAACTGAGTTTGATGAATCTTCACATTGAAAGCAGAAAGTTGTTGAAGAAGAAGGAGAAGCCATTGAAAGAGAAGAAGAAGAAGAAAAAAGGAAACCCTAAAAACAGAGCAAAGACAAAATTTTCAGAATGGAAACTGATTAGTATTCAAAAAAATGGTGATTAACATTTAACATAAACAGAGAGATAATTATGTGATTACTTTGATTAATCTGTTCTCTCAAATAAGGAAATTAGCAGTTAAACAAGATCAAATTTATTTATTTTTACCCTAAATACAAAATTGAAAATGAAGAATTGAGTCTAATTTGGTAGGTTGATGAAAGGGCATACATTGGATTTTGGGACTATTTAAGACATATTAGACCAACATGACTAGTTTCGCACTAGAAAGTTTCGAATTCGAGTCTTTTGCGAATAGAAAAACTTTTGTTGGGAGCATTTTGGTAAGTATTTTTTCATCTTTAACTAAAAAGTTTAAGTTCGAGTCCTTTGGGTATGGAATCGCTTTTTTAGGGAGCGTCAAGTTGTCAATGTGAGACTTCCTGACGCAAATTCGAGTTTAGCCGTGAATATTGGTCGGGTGAAAAACCAAAAGAACAAACTTAGAAATGAACCTCGAAATGTCTAAATCTCAATTTGGTTGAGCTTCAATATAAATATCGAATATTTATGGTTGAAATGTATACAAATTCAGAATTTACTTATTTCAAAACAACTTCAAACATGCGTTGTTTGAAGTTTTTTTATGGTTGAAGTTCAAACAAGAATAATCAAACTTCATGCATATATTTGAAATTCATTTATTTTTGCTTGAATTTTATCTAGATATGGCTCAGTTTAGTGAATTTTACTTACACTTAAATTATTTTTGTCTAAACTTTGACTAGTTTTTTGAAATTTGTATGCATGTATAATTGAAATTAAGTCATTTTTATATGAACTTTGATCATATAAAATTATAAGCACCGCATATTTAAAATTGTTATGAAATAAATAGACAATGAATTTATGTAAACAAAGTATATACATACTACATAGTGGTATATCAAAAATATTTTTGTATAAAGTTTTTACATAGTGGTAAATTAGTGATAGAACTATTATTATATTCGTAATTTATTTTATATGATTATCTAATATTCAAAATTTATAACAAGACTAATTTGTTTAAAGTGATAGCAATAATACATGTATATAAATGAATTCTGGTTCACTTAGAGGATGGAGCTAGTTAAGTGTTGGGCGCAATCTCAAAATTTGTGTTATGAGAAATTTAATATCAAAACTTTAACTTCAAAAGCTTGAATAATAGAGCAAAAAATATATAGTATTGTCTATTAGGTATAGGTATATAAATATCATACTTATACATTAAAAGGTTATACATATATCTTGATTTTTTTTTCCTTCTTTCATCTTTATATCGTGTGATGAATTTTGAAAAAATAATTTATCATTTGTTTATATATATAATAATCGCGTGATGTGGTATCTGAAGTTCAAATTATCCACAGGGTTGGAGTAGGTGTAAGGGGCAGACTCGTGCTTGAGTCATCCAACCTAGATTACAACTATATAAACTAAAATAAAACATAAATTATATATTTTAAAGATATATGTAGTAGAAAAAAAATGTTAAAATTGTTATGCAAAAAATATTTAAAGTATAGAAAAATAAAAGATATAGCTAAAGAACTTGAGGAAGAGATATATATATATATTTTTACCCTTCAAACTGATGCATATATGAAGAAAATTATAATGAAGTATACTTTATAAAGGTGGACAAAAATAAGGGTGACTTTAGGCGTAGCATGTATTACATTGCTAGTTAAGTATCGTAACAAATATTATTTTGCATGGTCTACAAGTGTCACTCTACATGGCCGTCAGGCATCAAATGACACTCTGCATGCATTGATATCATGTATTAATATATATTTTAAAAATTTGTCTGTTTGAACTACTCTCAAATTACCTGCTTGATTGTAAGTTTCTTCGAAAAATTATAAAAGTACTTAAATATACACATAATTTAGTGTATTCATAGCAATAGTATTTCACTTGGACTGGGCTGTTAATGGGTTGTGTTGGGCCCTATCAGAAGAATGTCGAGTGCATTTTATGCATGTCTTTTTCTATAAAATTATTAGGGTGGGGGTGGGGGTGGGGGTGGGGCATTTTTGTATTAGGCATAATATATAAATATGACCATTAACTTAGTTTCAGCGGATAACTATGCCCTCCAACTTTGAGTGTGCACAAGTAGATATTTAAACTTATATAAAGTGAACAAGTAGATACACGTGCCCTACATGACATAATACACGTAGGACGCCGCGTAGGACATAAAATTGTCATGTAGGGTGTCATGTAAGATGAAAGTGTCTATTTGTTCAATTTATACAAGTTTAAGTGTCTACTTATGCACACCCAAAGTTTGTCAGATGAAGGTAATTCAAGGGTCATGTTTATTTATTATTCCTTTGTATTATATAATATTTTGGGAAAAGGGTCTGAAAAATACTCCAACTTTGGTCGAAATTGTTGTTACGATACCAAACTTTGGAAAGGACCTTTTACCCCTTGTACTATTTAATAGTGTATTTTAAAGGTATATTTGTGCCTACGTGGACATCGTAAATATTGCATCATTTTAAATAGTAATGTGTTCACGTGGGCACATATATACCTTTAAAATACACTATTAAATAGTGCAGGGGTAAAAGGTCCTCCATAAAGTTTGGTATCGTAGCAACAATTTCGGCCAAAGTTGAAGTATTTTTCAGACTCCTTTCCCTAATATTTACCTTTATATAAATCATGTTTTTGCACGAATTATTATTTATTTTGGGGTGATTTTTAATTTCACTCCAAATAAAATGATAAGTATTTTTTTTTAAGTCTTTGTTGCTCATTTAATAAAAAATTATGAGCCAAAGCTTTCTTAATTATGATCTACTTTCCTTAGACATAAGTTTACATGTCTCACTTAACATAAGTTTTATGCGGCATAAGTACCGTGGAAATTAAGTTATGCAAGATTAGTTATAGGCATAATACATAAATGTGCCTTTCAATTTAGCTTTAACAGACATCTATGCCCTCTAATTTTGGGTGTGCACACGTAGGCACTTAATTAAACTTGTATACAATTGAACAAATAGACACGTTCGTCTTACGTGACATCCTACATAGCAATTTTGTGTCATAAATAGCGTCCTACATGTATTATGTCAAGTAGAACATGTAAAGTGATAAGTATTTTTCTATTCTTAATCAGTTTGAATTCGTAATATGAAATCACTTTTTAATAAAAAAAAAATATACACTTCACTCTTTAAAGTAAAACTTCTCCACACAAATCAAATTAATTAGACCCTAAAACAAATATCTAAACACCTAACATGGCAGAGATGGATGAAAACATACTCTACTCTAGCACAAGCAATATCAAAAGTTGTAATGATTAGATATAATGTTAGGACTTCTTTTAAGCATGAATAAATAATTTCAAATAGTACTATATATAAATGTTAATTATTTACACAAAGCATATAATATGGTTAATGTCAGGGTTACCATTGAGAACATCTTAATAGAACAATTTTTTTGTGTACTTAGATAACTGTTTTTATAATATATATAATCTTGTTATCCAAAAAAAAGATAACTGTTTTAGAGTTGACTAATCTGAATTCATGTCAGAAGATTTCATTTGTGGTAAGATACATGTTTTATATATATATATATCAAAGGCAACTCTATTCATAGGGAGCTCAAATCAATGACGAAATAAAATATCATTAAGAGAAATCAATATATAAAGAAGTAAATAAACAAACCGTTATAAATACATAAAAATGATGTTGACATTTGCTGTACAATGCGCTTGAAAGAGGTTCATGTAGATTATTACACCCTTAACTCAAACATGAGACTCCTAATTAAAAATAAAGAGGTATTAGACACTCACCATAATCATTTTTCATTGATGATAGTAGACAGAGAAAAATATGAAATTTATGAGTTTGTACCGCCATCTCAAGATAATGCTATAATAATAATACTAATTGAATTCACCGTTAAACTTATAAATATTTAATAAATGTCTTATTACATAAAGACTTGAAAAATATATTTTTTTGTAAATTGAGAATTGAGTTTCTAGATTACCATCGATACTAAAATAATATTACTACAAATACATTAGTCGAACAACGATAGAGTACATGCAATTCTATTTATTATATTTTGACTTGAATAAAATTAAATTAACACCAGCATTTATTATTCTCCATGACAAAAAAAAAATATAATTCTATTTTAATAAACTCTATTTAGATTATGAAGAGTCTTGATTATGCCAATTTTTTTCTTATAAATAAAAAAAATGTTTAGACTTTGCATTTCAAATTACATAATTCTACGTGCTTCAAAATTTTAAAATATTCCCTTACATGGCTCCAACAAACAACATAAGAAAGTCAATGACCACCACGTTTAATTTTTTGTCTTGTATTTTATTTTATTTATTTTGTCTAAATTATGGTCAAGTATGAAATACAACAATTATAATAATTTGAATTCGCGCATCATATAACGATACTCTCAATTACTAAGGATTTGAACTCAAGGTTTATGATCGTATGATTCATTGATTTCGACATAAAATAATATATAAATTCTTTCCTATAACCAGTTTCTATATATTATTAATTTAAATAACTCCAAATTAACTACCAAATGATTCCTAATTAATTGATTTGACGTTGACTATTAGCCTACTATAGCCCTCTTTGTTTTTTATTCAAATTTAGAAATCAAATAATGTAAATAAATTCGAACAGACCAAAATTAGAAGGAAAAAAAAAGAGACAATATAACAACAAAGAACAAATTAGAACAGGTACCTCATCGTTTAGTATCATTGTCTGTCCACCACATCATTAATATTTTTTCGTTTTAATTAATTTATTTTTATATATATTTTTATCTTATTTTATAATTTTTGAATTTTAATTTTATATATTATATACTTAAGATTATAAAATTAAATAATATTTTAATATATTCTATAAATATTTAATTTATAATAATAATATCTAAGTTTTTTTTACTTTTTTAAATTTCATATCGAATCAAAATTAAACAAAAAAATAAAATGGAAATTATATTATTATTATTATTATTATTATTTTTATTTTGACTACAATTCAAACTTGTCCCCCACAACACCTACCTAGCTCCGTGAAAAAATGTTCAAATTTTTCTTTATTATTCAAATATTCGATTCTTATTAAAAAGTTAACAAAATGTTAACAAATATAATAATATATTTAGTGAAATTCTATAAGTGAAGTCCAAAATAATAGGATGTATCGGATTTTACCATTATTTTGTAAAGGTAGAAGAATCGTTTTCGAAAAATTCTTAGCTCAAATACAAAAAAAAGTTAACGAAATACGGTTAGAGATTGCAATGGGCGGAGCAGGTAACCCACAAAACTTTAAATCCGCTCTGCTTTGACCCGCATAATTATTTTTAACCCACTCGACTTTGCCCGCATCCCTCCCCGACCCGCCTCGTGTAGCTTTAAATCCGCCTCATTATCATTTCTATATATGAATGATGTAATACTAAATATTTCTTCACGCTTAATCAGATATATATATGTCGTTATTACACATGTACTATTTATCAGTGTTTTAATTATGTATGTTTTTTTTTGGTTGTGAAAAACAATAACCAACTCATAACAGGCCAACACATCTGGTTTATCCTTTTTTTTTTCTTCTTTTCCTCCATTTTTTCTTCCAATTTTTTCTGCATATCCAAATTGTTTGTTCTTCTCGACAATTGTAATCTTATCACATGTGTCAACCTTGTAATAGGTGAAAAAATCTGCAAAAAAAGTTGGTGTTTTACTCTGTTCTTGATATTTTAGCTTAAGAAGAAGAAGAAATTTGCAGAAAGTTTCGTTTTTCACCATTTTTTTTTCAATTTTGGGAAGAAATACAAGTTTTATTAGCTCAGAATCCCATTTTCCTTTGGTGGGGTTCGTTTTTCTGGGAGGAATTTGAGGTTTTTTGCATTTTTTTTTTGGGATTGGAATTTGATGTTCATGTTCTCGAACCCCACGTAGAAATCTCGAACATGCGTTGAAATCTGAATCTGAATCGAGTTTTTGGGATTGTGGGGTTGAAGATTTGAATTTGTTTTTTGATTTTAGCTTAAGAAGAGGAAGATTGCAGAAACTTCGTTTTCCAGAACTTTGTTTCCATTTGGGGAAGAAACATAAGTTGTATTAGCTCAGAATCCCATTTTCCTTTCATGGGTTTCGTTTTTTTCTTAGCAGAAATCGAAGATAATTTCGAGGTTTATTGCTTAATTTGATTGGAATTTTTCAGGTTGAAGTTTGATGTTCATGTTTGAGAACCCTCAATGTGTTGAATTCTGAAACTGTATCAGTGTTTTTGGGATTGTGGGGTTGAACAATGTTCAGATTTGAATGAAAACTGTATTTTATAACAGAAATTTCTAAAAAAAGAAAAGCTTTTTTCCTCTCTTAATTGGAACTTAAAAATGTCGTCAGTTTCGGAAACTTCTAGAACTCTTAGTTCTCTGGAAGAAATGCTGGAAGCCCTTAAGCAAAGGGACGAGAATGAGAAGCCTAAAGATTGCCCACCAGCATTACCATTTAGGCCAAAGTTAGCTTCGAGAACTAGGCCTCCTTCTCCGAAGAGATCGATGCCTGGTACCCCGGAAAAGCGTGACATTGAATTGGAAAATGGCAAAAGAGAAGAAGAGTTTAAAGGGAAACTAGGTAATGTGTTTGGAGCCAAAATGTGTAAAGAGGTGGATTCTAGTAGTGAGTCACCTTATGTTAATTCATCAGCTCAAAAGGAATATAGACAGAGATTTTGGGAAAACGATGGTGCTAAGCTTGATAACAAGCTTCCTTATTCTCTCCCAAAGTTTCGCGAGGATGAGTGGGACGACAACATCAGTTATTTTATTGAAAAGGTAATAGGAAATTACTGTAGAAGTTGTGTGTTGTTCAGTTTTATATGCTTAGTATGCTAATTTTGTTTGTTTGATAGAATGTTGGATTTCTGATTATGGGTAGTGGACTTCAGTTACTAGAAATCCTTAAGAGTTTGAATTGATCTTCTTGGCTTGGGAAGTTGCTATTAGCGTTTGTTGACTAATTATCAAGGTAATATAGACAATTCATATAGCTTAACTAGGTTGGGCGTTTGGGATTAGGAGAACTCAAAATGTGCAGACGAGAGAGATAATTTCCTGTTTGGTTGGACAATCCACAGTACAGCTGCTCAAGTTTGTGAATACAGTTTCGAATATCTTTCAGCTCTTTTGTTTCTTGAGCTTACTTCAGTTTACCTGTAAGTCTTCGGGCATGTTTGGAATACTAACACTTTTAACTAAATGGTGAGTTGGTAAACAAAAATTGTGCATGTTCTACTTTGAACTCCCATTGTTTGTCGAAGTGTGTTGGTTGGCAGGAAGATTTCATGAATTTTACCTGATGTGGTATAGCTTTTGAGACATCTTTTGAATGTTACTAACGAGTAGTTATATTAATGGTGGCCCACACTCATCTTCAAAGCTCTGTATTTCAGAAGCTTCGTGTTTGGTGCCATCTGAAAAATAGACAATGGGAACCAGGACAGGTGCAATCAACTTCTGGAGACAAAGCCTCAGTATTGCTCTCTGATGGCAGTGTAAGTTCACCTGTTCTGGCTATTCACTATGATGAACAATGAAGTTTAAAATAATTGAATTAAAAAGATCTATTTGTACTTACTTTGTCAACCTATAGGTTGTGGCAGTGCCCGTTGAAGAGCTTTTACCTGCAAATCCAGATATTCTTCAGGGCGTGGATGATCTCATACAACTTTGTTATCTTAATGAGCCATCGGTTCTTCACAACCTCCAATATAGATATGCTCAAGATAGAATATATGTGTGTACTCTTAAGACAACTCACTGTCTCATCAGATGTAGAACATCATGCCTTCATTTTAATGTTTTCTGTCCCTATGCTTACAGACTAAGGCCGGGCCTGTTCTAATAGCAGTCAATCCCTTCAAAGAGATCCAATTGTATGGGAGCAAACTTGTTACAGCATACAAGAAGAAACTCTTGGATAGTCCTCACATTTATTCTATTGCTGAAACTGCCTACAGTCAAATGATGGAAGGTCTTTATAATTCCTAAGTTCATTCCTGGTCTCTGAAACTTTTAGATGATATTAGTCGATCCTTATTTTCTTGCTTTTCCTGTGTATCTTGCAGATGAAATAAATCAATCCATCATCATAAGGTTGGTTGAAGTGTCTCATTGTTAGAGTTTGTAACGCGAAGTATCTGATGATAGTATCTACACTGGTTGAGTAATTGCATGTCTTGGTTGTAATGATCAAATTTGTGGTAAGCCTAATGCTTGTATTTTTCAAACAACTAACTTCTCTTCATATCATTTAGTGGGGAAAGTGGATCTGGGAAGACTGAAACAGCAAAATTCGCGATTGAATATTTGGTTACGATTAGTGGAGGCAACAATCATGTAGAAAGTGAGCTGCTGCAGACAAGTTGCATATTGGAGGCTTTTGGAAATGCTAAAACCCTCAGGAATAACAACTCCAGTCGATTTGTCAGTCTCTACATCTTCTTCTGTTTCTTTTTGTTTGTTATCTTTCTTTTGGGGGGTAGGGTGGGGATGCAAATGGAATAGCTTCTTTGAATTGGTAATGGCCCTTTTTGCACTTGGACTAACAGATGCCCTGATGGGTTGCAGGGAAGGTTGATTGAAATTTATTTTAGTGCAGAGGGAGGAATTTGTGGTGCTAATGTACAAGCATGTAAGGATGTTTATTGAGATGAATTTCCTTATAAAATACATGTCTTGTCACTTGTTACTTGTTAGTATTGTTTTTGGTATCAATTTGTTGAAATTGTTTTGTAATGTTATTTTGGTCCCATTTTACTGACTTCTACCAATCTTTGTGCATGTCTAATATGTTGATACTAAAAATATTGGATAGTTCTTCTTGAAAAGGTGGGCATTTTTCGTTTGTGTATTCTTCCTTGTATTTTCTTGTTAAAATTGTGTCTGTTCATCAGAGCTAAATCTTTCTGAAACTCGTCTAATTTGGCAGTCAAGAGTGGTTCAACTGGCTCATGGAGAGAGGTCTTACCATATCTTTTACCAGCTATGTTCTGGGGCTCCTTCTGCTTTGAGAGGTTTGGATTCCGATATTGAACCTTTCATTGTAGTTTTCTTTTGTTACTTATTTTACTTGTTCGGGTCTTTACATCTGTCATGGGATCCACATTTTAGTCTTCTCAGTAGGATATGATTTTTCAGTAATTTCTATGAATTTATAAACATTTTCATGCCGTGAACCATCTTCTATTGTTACTGTTGCATTGTACTACCTGTGAGATGTTTCTCTTCATATCTTTTTTAGAATGGATATTACTATGATTCTAAAAGCAACACAGGAGCTATAATTTTACTGAATAAGTGCTTTTCATTATCAGAAAACATTAGTTGAAGAATTTTTGTTGATGATGGTGATCTTTTGTTTGAATTTGTGGTATTGTAATGGTGAACTTGCAATCACAAGTCTGTAGTTTTTTTTTTTACTGGATGCTGTTGAATGTGGAATACAATAGGTTATCTGCTTGGTGCATGAAAGTTTGAGTTGGAAAATTTGGAATTTGAGCATAAACTAGATGGAGTAGAGTAGATTATATCAAGTGACTGGAAACACCTGCAACACTGTCTTTGACTGAAGTTCCTTGAGTTCTATGTACATACATGTGTGCTTTTTTCTTTTTGGTTAAAAAGACTATCTGAAGACATAATATTAGACATTTCAGCTTCTTTGGCTTTCGATTATTCCAGAAGTGGGACCACTGTTTCTTGGCTAGATGTGTGATTGAATACTCTACAGCTCTGGATAATTCTTATTTGTGTCTCTTTTTTAAAAGGAGAGGTAGGTGTTAAATGAAGAAGTCCTCAAAAGATTTTGTACCTTCACATTCAGAACATTTGTGTGATTCTTTTGTCAGATAAACTTAAGCTGAAAGGTGCTTCGGAGTACAACTTTCTCAACCAGAGTAATTCGTTGGTGATCCATAATGTTGATGATGCAAAAAAGTTTCATATGCTTGTGGTGAGCTCAAGGGATCAGATTGATTAATTTAGATTTTAATTCTTTTGCTTTCAATTTAAAGTCATGTTGGATCTTTTTGTTGTTAATTCCTATCATGCACTCCCTTTTCAGAAAGCCCTAAACACTGCGGGGATTACTGAAAGAGACCAAGAGCATGCTTTTCAGATGGTTGCTGCAGTGCTATGGCTGGGAAACATAACATTTCAAGCAATTGGCAATGGAAACAATGTTGAAGTTGTGCAATGTGAAGGTGAGCAATTTATGTGAAGTACAATTTTGCTAATTTTGCTCCTTTTGTATTCTTGTTCTCCTTGAAATAAATAATACAGTAACATATTTGATTTCTATACTTGTGTCATCATTGATCTCTGATCCTATTCTTAGAAGTCTGTTGCAGCCTAGACTTCTTAATTTATAAAAAAATGGAGTTCCATTACGGAAAGATGAATAATTCTTGTTAATTAAAAGTATTCATAGCTAATCATGCCAAGATATTAGCAGTAACTAAACTATTCCATTGCTAAAGAACCATCTGATACCTACAATTATTACATGCGGTTCTATAACACAAAAGTTAATCTGGTAAAGGAAAATATCACGACCAAGGAGGGCCGTGATCGGGACCCGACGATCTGACTCCAGAAGGTCGAACCAGTAGAACTTTAGTACCTGTTAATTGTCAACAAATGCATAAGGGCACTCGCTTGCCCAAACCAAGACTCATATACTTACATCTATGCATGGATAATCCTCAAAATGTGAATCCATAGCACAATCACATGCATAATACGTCCTGGTCACCATAGCATTCCCGTCACGCCTGCCCAGGGGGTCCAGATTTCTACTCGCATGATTGGACAAGTTGTGCTAGCACCCTCCACCCTCCACCCTCCACCCTCCAGTAAGAAGTCAGAATTTCTTATAGGGAACTCCAAATGACAAACCTTTCTAATTATTAGAAACCAGTTTTCAAGTGCTACAATTTTGCTTCAGAAATCATGGCCAAATCTGCCATATTTTTAACAAGATATGCATTTTTGAAGTTGGTTCTTGTTTCAATTTTATAGATTTCTTGCTCCTTGTGTTATTTTCCTACTTCTCTTGTTCCTAAAGTACATATTTAAATCCAAAATACTTCCGTTTCATAACAATCACTCACCAAATATATCCCCATCGTTCCAACACATTAAACCAAGCATTTCTCACTTTTCACCATAAAGATGGCTCATTTGAGGGAAGTGGAAAGTGTTACAAACAAATTAGTGTGGGATACTCATATTTGCTTAACCTTGTATTATAACTGAAAATAGATTTGTATCTCTTGTTGTATCTATTACTATGATACTAGAATGCAAGAATATGTATTTCCTTTATCCCATTGCAGTGTTTCCTTATTTTATTCCCCTTCTTCAGTTTTATTCAAGTAATTTTCTGCCATACAAGGGTCAATTTGGTACCATCCCTCATGCCATGCTCTAAAAAGAATGGTCAATGTTTATTTTGTTAACACACATAATTAAAGAAATTCACAATCACGGAGATGTTCTGTAATTATAAATTTTTGTGAGGAGGATGAAAGAGTGTAGAGAAAATGCTTAGGTCTGTGCACAATCAACTCTTTGTTGTCTTTTTCGCGGTGTAGCCTATCTGTAATTTCCTTCTGTGTCAAACACTATAATGTTCTTTCTCCTTTGAGTAGGAGAGACAGTGTGTCTTGTTTTGTCATTGTCAGTTTTGCTACTTTTTCCTGGACTTGTATTTTTAACTGCAAGTTTAATCTTTTGTAATCATCTTTTTCTCTGAGCCTTTGAGGTTCTATTTAAGTTTTATTTTTCACTCCTTTAGGCCATGAGCAGGTTGTAACGTCATAAAACCTCTTTTTTAGGCTTTTTGGGAAAATCTTTTGCTTTCTCAAGATAATTCTTTTCTTTCCCCTTTTTCCTTGTGTTCTTCCAGTTATGACTATTTTGATTCTTGTGTCTCTTTCATGCGAGGATTTTGAATTATGCCCTATTGTCCTAGTTCCCTGATACAGTTTTATATGTTTGTTATAACTGTGCTTAACTGGAGGTACTAAAGCTGACATGTTTGATATTTTACTATCTCTGGTGTTGCAGCCATTATAAATACTGCTAGCTTGATGGGCTGTAGTGCCAATGACCTCATGCTAGCTTTATCAACCAGGAAAATACAAGCTGGCAAGGATAAGGTTGTCAAGAGTTTAACCATGCAACAGGTTCGTTACTCAGTTGTATAGGCTCTGCATCAAATACGTTATTTCTGCAAATTTTGATTTTGGAACTCCTACCTTTTCTTTCAAGAACCATAATGGAATGGTTTTAACTCTGATTCAGGCAATTGATACAAGAGATGCAATGGCCAAGTTCATCTATGCAAACCTGTTTGACTGGGTAGTGGATAAAATTAATAGATCTCTTGCAATGAGTAAAGAGAAGACTGGTAGAAGCATAAACATTTTAGATATTTATGGTTTCGAATCATTTGAGGTAAACTGATTTTCAAGATGTTGTTACTATTGTAAAACATAAAAATATATCTGTTATCCCACTTGCCATTTTTTCTTTGCAGAAAAATAGCTTTGAACAATTTTGCATTAACTATGCAAATGAGAGGCTCCAGCAGCATTGTTACCGACATCTCTTCAAACTTGAGCAAGAAGTAAGCACATCAGCATGCTTTGTAGTTACTGACTTCTTGTTTCTTCATGCATTTTATTTTGGGATAATGTTCTTATTTCTTTATTCCTTTCAGTTACTCACTTCTTTTTACATAAATAGGAAAACAAAGAACTAATCTTTTACTGACTTTGCATCAGCTGATTATAATATAAGTGAAGTTTTTACCTTGTAAAAGAAAGAGTGATTTTTTTTATGAAAACTGGAGTGAGAACGTCTGAGCACATATTTTAGGACCTCGGGTGCTGTCTGCAAATGCTGTTATGTTGTGCAGACGAAATAAGGATCATTGTCAGACACTTTTCTCTCTGATTTGTGGCATATCTGAGCCTTATTCCGACTCCTGTAGATACTTATTATAGCTTATGTTGGATAGTGACCCCAAAACTGATGTATTGTAATTCAGGAATATGAATTGGATGGAATTGATTGGACAAAAGTAGTTTTTCAAGATAACCAAGAGTGCTTGGATCTTTTTGAGAAGGTATGTCTGACTTTTGGTTCTTTTCTTCCACTCATTTTGCATTCAAGAATGTTCTTAGTCTGCTAAATTTCTGCGCTTCAGATTACTCTTCTAACACTTCAGCACAACACAGTCATTATCTTGTTTTGTTTTCTCTTGTAGTGTTCTTACTCTTTCTCATATTCAATTGTTGATTTGGATAGGAAGAGACACCTGTTCCCTTATTAGAAAAGAAGAGACACTTGTTCATTCTGATTATCACAATTTTGATGGACATCATTTACACACACGCTGTATTTCATATTGTAGAAGTTAAAACTACTTCTTGGAAGTGAAGTTGTGAAAATGCTAACATATTCAGTAGACGTTCTAATGATAAATCATCTCCCATCTATGGATTCTAATGATGCCTTCTGCAGAAACCCATTGGGATAATATCTTTATTGGATGAAGAATCAAATTTTGATAAAGCGACTGACTTGGCCTTCGCCAATAAGCTTAAGCAGCACCTGAAAGCTAACCCTTGCTATAGAGGAGATATAGAAGAATTTGGCATTCGCCATTATGCTGGAGAGGTCAGTTTCTTTCAGAAATGTGTCCTTTTTGGCGTCAGTCTTGAGAACTTGTGCCCTATGATATATATGTAGTCGTGAAGGATAATTTCCTTGCTAGAACTGAAACTCTTGTGAGGAAATTAAGGTTTGGGATCTGATGTATCAGAATTTGCTCAAGGGACACTTGATGTTTCAGGAAATGAAGATCAATAAGCTTCTTTCAAATATCTCTGATATTGTTGCTGGCTTTAAATATTTCTGTTTTATCATTGTAAAAGTTTTTTCATCTTATTTAGGTTATCTATGACACAAGTGGTTTCTTGAATAAGAATAGAGATACAGTGCATCCCGACACTATTCAGCTACTCTCATCAAGCAGTGAGGACTTGCTCAAGTTGTTTGCCTCCTCTTTTGCTAATCAGTCCAAGAAAACAGCAAGTTCAATTCATATTGAGATATCAGACTTTCAGAAGCAAACAGTTGCTACTAAATTTAAGGTAGTTATGCCGTTTTCTTAATTTCTTATAAAACTTAACATGGTGATAGAAGTATTTTATACTAAATATTTGAGAAAATAACTTTGTATTATGATGCTGAAAAAATAGTCAATATTGCCTTTATCAAAATCTTGCAGGATGTGTTGTTCAAATTGATGCAGCAGTTGGAAAGTACTGCGCCACACTTCATTTGTTGCATAAAACCGAACAATAAGCAGGTTCCTGGCATGTACAGCAATGATCTCGTCTTTGAGCAGCTCAGAAGCTACAGTCTTCTTGAGGTTGTTCGGATCTCTAGATCTGGGTATCCTACTAGGATGACACATCAAGAATTCTGTATAAGGTGAAATGTGTGCTCCTTGCTTTACTGCTAAGTTTCCCTTTTGGATGCTCTGTGACTTATACAAATGTGGTTATTTAGGTATGGTGTCCTCCTTCCAGAAGACCATGAACGCAAAGATCCCTTAAGCATGTCTGTTTCCATTCTGCGGCAATTTGACATCCTTCCCGAAATGTACCAAGTTGGGTATACAAAGTTATATTTCCGGGCAGGACAGGTAAGTTTTTTTTTTCTTAGTTTCTCAAGTGTACCTATGTTTTCTTTCTTTATAAAAAAATATTTTGATTGCCATAAATCATTGACGCAGATGCAACTTGTAACTTATTTAATCATAGCTATTACAGAATTAAACAAATAAAAATTGTAATGTCTCTTAAAATTAATTAGCTACATCACGACGAGAATTTCAGATTTAAGAAGCACATTCGGCCTCAAATATTTCTGCAATTAGGCCCATGATATTAGAATAATGAGAAATGACAAAAAATGTGTTAATAATTTTTCTATGATAAGTATGGCTAAATTTGGACTTCTAGTGAGGCAATGGTTGTGCATGTTACTAAAGAATGAATTTTCTAGTGTATCGATTTTCTGAACTTCTATCATGGCGACTTGTAGATTGCTGTGCTGGAGGATGTGAGGAAACAAGTTCTGCAAGGCACTCTTGAGGTGCAGAAGTGCTACAGTGGTCCTCATGCTCGTCGTCACTTCCATGAGCTCAAAGGAGTAGTGATCATACTTCAATCATGTAAGGCTGAACGTTTTACAGCAGTTTATTTTTAGAAAGAATGTTGTTCAACCTTCAAAGAAGCTATTAATGAACAGAATTCTATCGCCAGTTTTATTTGTATATTAATTCTGTTTATTTCAAACAATTTTTCTTTTTCAGTTTAAAAAAATAATAACTGTTTTTTCAAAATTATTTAGTCAATAACTTCAAGTTCTTGAGAAACCAGTGATTCCATATCCAAACTCCTTTCTCTCATTTCTTTCTTTCTTCCTTCCTTTCTTTTTAGTGGGAATAAGTTGACGTCATGGAATTTTCTAGAATTTTTAATTCAAGGTAGTACTTGGTGATATGATGTCAATATTTTATTGTAGTTGTTCGTGGTGAAATTGCTCGAAGGCAGTATAAGGATTCTCTGGAGTCTAAACAGAAAGATGCTGATAAAGAAAATGATGAGCAACTGGTGGCTGTTCTGCAGATACAATCAGGTAAAGTTTTTTCTTTTGGCATCTAAGGTTATGAAATTCAAATATGGATTTATTTGCCTAACTTTTCTTTTCTTGCAGCTATTCGTTGCTGGTTGGCTCAGAGGAATCTTAATCAACTGCAGAAGTCGAAAAAGTTGATTCAAGACAGACCAAAACCAGCCAAAAAGACAACAGAGGTGAAGGTAATCTGTTCGGTAGACGATCATCAATATCTTTATGTGCAAGCTCTCTTGCGTCAACTTCTGTTTATCTAGATGGTCCCTAGCATGAACTAGTTTATCTTTCTACTAAAAGTTTTTCCATAAGTTCTATTGTAACTTGTCTTCTTTCTTCATTCAGAATTCTAGTATCTGCTTCAGGATTAATATCTTTAAGAATTTGGTGGCCTGTTGCGTGAAGCCAGTTTTAGGTATCTTTTCCCCCCTTTTAGCAAATCCAATTGTAGGTGTTCTCATACTTTTCCTTTGTGAAAAAAAATAAAATGTTTCTTCTTAATGTTTTATCCTTCCTCAAGAGGATGAAATACTCAGTCTTGATATTGTTGAGTGTTTGATTCTTTAAATTAAGGTAAAATGAGGTGAGAAAACTATGTCTTTTTCAATGGATAGGAAGGCCTTTTTTTGTTTAGACGTTAATCCTATTGCCTAATATGCAGCCCCAAATAATTAATTAATTAGCAGCCAAAAAGATGGAAAATTGACAGTTGGTGAAGAGTAAATGATGGATCCCACAAACCCCTTTTCTGTACCTTATAATCCACTCTCTTTTATATGTTCTAACTGCCCGTGGCTGTCGCGCAAAGTGGAGTCTAATTTTAGGAACTAATCTACATACTCTGGAGGCAACAAAGTAGCGTATCTAATGCTTCACTTTGACTTTTGAGAGTAACATTGACTCTGTAGTAAGCTTATTTCTTTTTATCTCAGCAGGACTTGCCTGCAGAAATTTTACCTTCTGTTGTCGAAGACCTCGAAAGGCGGGTTTTGGTGGCTGAAGCAACCCTTGAAGAGAAGGAAAAGGAAAATGCTGCCCTAAAGGAGCAAGTAAATCAATTGGAGTCCCGATGGTCAGATTATGAGGTCAGGATGAGGTCGATGGAGGAGATGTGGCAAAAACAAATGGCATCATTGCAGGTTAGTAATATCTCCAAATCCATGTGATCATGGAGAAGAGAGAGAGTTTCTACTGATTGTCGTGTCTTCTTACTAGTGCTGTAGTCTAATGGTTTGGGTTTACGATAGAGAGACGTATTAGGTCCATCAAATTTCAATGCATAATCAGCCATATGAAGCTCTCTGTAGTTGCTAACCATAATCCTGTTTTGTCAATGTCTTGAAAGCTATTATGATATAACGAACGTGCATCTAGTCATGATGCTTCTTCGGCATTGAACAGACAAACATATCTTCTTTCCCAGTGGAAGAAGCACTTGGGGCCAGCGGGAGCAAACAAATAAATCTGAGCAGAGTTTTTTATTCAGAAGTTGATACTTGGGCGGTTAATGTTATTTTAATTTGCTTTCGGATGTGGAATGTATACATATGTTCTTGATATTCCATATACAGGAACGATAAATTTGCTAACGTCTTTTACATCAAATGCTTTGCTTTGGCAGGCAAGTTTGGTTTCAGCCAAGAAGAGCCTTGGTGTTGACAATTCTGCCGGTCACCCTGGAAAACCTGAAGGTTCCCCATCTCCTTGCGGTTATGAATCTGAAGACACAACAACAACTATGGGCACTCGCACTCCTGGGGGCAGCACTCCTATAGAATATGCTAGCAACGGTGTAGATTTTGGAGGTATTAGAGAGATTAATGGTGGTTTATGTGTAGTCAATTACCTTAGCAGGGAGTTTGAACTACGGAAACAAAATTTTGATGACGAAGCCATGGCAATTAGTCAGTTGAAGTCAGGGCAGTTACAGTCTACTAGTCCTGCAGAAGATTTTCGAAGACTCAGACACAAGTTTGACGAATGGAAGAAAGACTATAAGGCTCGGTTAAAGGAGACAAAGTCGAAGGTACACAAGCTTGGTTATTCAGAAGCAGAGAAAACTCGTAGAAATTGGTGGGGAAAGAAGAGCAAAAGATAACTACTTCTTCGTCATCTTTTGTGTGTGAAAAATGTGTAGATAGAAACTCATTTTCCAAACTATGGGTTCTTAGTATAGCAGAATTAGCGGAGACCGGGGAATGTAGTGTGCTCCGATCGAAAGGATCCACTCTCTCCTTAGATAGTTCTAGTCCTGTTTGTGATTATGTTTGTTTGTAGACTATGTTAGGTTCTTGAACATACATCCATAGAGTTTTGCAGAACTTGTGATAGATCAGTTGCAGCTGCAGAAGAATGATTATTTTACAACTCAAATGAGTATCAAAACATGATTGCATTTTGCTTAATATTACTTAATATATTTTTGGATCCTTGTTCACAGCTATTTTGATTTGATGCACTTGAGCCGAGAGTCTTTTGGAAACAATCTCTCTACCTTCACGAGGTAAGAGTAAGGTCGGATATACTATATCCTTTTCCAGATTTCACTTGTGGAATTACACTAAGTATGTGTTGTTATTACTGTATACTTGTATATTTTTGGACTGATTGATGTATCCAGTAGAACCCTTTGGGCTAAGCAGTAAAACTGAAATGAGAAGCTACTTTGTGGATTGTCAAGAAGGAAGGATACATGTGCTGGTGGGACGTAGTAGGTTTCTTATGTGGAGTAGCGAGGTGTGGATAAGTTGGCTTGAACATTATTTTTCTCCGGTGAAAAGTAGTAGGTCCTTAGTGGAATAGTCAAGTGTGTTAGCGGGGACTTTATAAAAATAAAATAAAAAAAATCACCCCTCTCACCGTAGAAGGGGTGAAAAGAAAACACAGAATATGCATTCTCCTTTAGCAGACATTAATGATTGTTTCCATGATTCAAACGCTTTTATGAAATAAAAAAGATGATCAAATAAGACGGTTCATATCAGACATTAATGATTGTTTTCATGATTCAAACGCTTTTACGAAATTAAAAAGATGATCAAATAAGACAGTCCAACAACAAATATGAAAAAAGAAAAAATATGAAAAAGTAATAATGCGGTGAACGTGGATCGAACACGTGACCTTCAGATCTTCAGTCTGACGCTCTCCCAACTGAGCTATCCCCGCTATATGTTAACTTACTATTCAAATAGATTAAAATTTATAACTAACCTCCACAGTAAAATAAATTAGCACTAAAATTATATCATGTTTGCTTTGAGTTTGAAGCAACTTAGGCCTCATTTTCTTTCGATGAAGATTAAGATGTGTAAATATGAATACATATTTGTATATTGAGATTTGAATTATATTCAAACCAGAATACTAAATTTTGTTATTTAATATCTTAATTTAGTCATAAACATTTGGGTGATCTTTTTACAATAGCTAATAAGCACAAATAGAGATCTACCTCAAGTCTTACTATATAAATATGGAGTATCAAACAAGAGCTCAAACTAGTGAAAAAGGTGCTACATAAAATTCAAAGCAGAAACATACTGCTTACGTGTTATCAAGCTCAGGGGCGGCTCAACGTGATTGGAGGCCTAAAGTGAAATTTTAATTCGGGGCCTAAAATATAAACAAACTTCATGTACGTATTTATTCAAAATTTATTTTTCTTACACTATTTAGATGAACATTATTAGTATTTTAATGTTGTTTTTTCAGTTATTAGTTTTAGGTAAAAATTTATCAACTCAACATTGAAAAAATCCTTTCAGTGAGGCAATTAATATATGAATTGTTAACATAAGTATATAAGTAATAAGTTGACAAATATTAAATAAAGATAAGAGTTAGAACCATATAATTTGACGCAAGAAGTTGATGACTTGGTATACCCATTTTAATATGCTTGTAGTAATGCCTGAAAATAAAATTTAAAATAAAAATAAAAATAAATTGTAATTCACTTTGTTCAACACTTTTCACTATTAATTCTTATTTTTAACAAAATACAAAATATGATAAAGTGGGTAAAATAATATATTTTAAATTTTTTTATACATTTTATCATAAATAATCAATTATTTCTATAAAAAATTTAACACTTAATTTATTCTTGATAAAATTTGAGGCCCCCGAAATTTTGGGGCCTAAGGCAAAAGTCTTAGTTTCACCCTCTTAGAGCTATTATTAAGGATTGCAAATAATTGTTGAAGTTCAACAAGACGACTATTATGCACCATTTTAAGTAGTTTACTTCGTCCGTCCCATTTTATATCACACCCTTTTTCATTTTAGTTCGTCCAAAAAAGAATGTCATCTTATTATAATTAGAAATAATTTAACTTTAAAAATCCTCTTTTATCCTTAATAAAATTATTTACAGCTACACAAATATGTAAGGATTGTTTTACATCCCAAATTTTAAAAGTCTTTCCTTTTTTCTTATATAATGTGTCAAGTCAAACGATGTCATATAAAATGAAACGGACGAGTAATATCTTTCAATGTACCAAAAAAAAAAAACATATAAAACTTTGAAAAAGAAGAGGATTATATTGTACTTTTTGAAACTTTCAAGGACCTCGTGCCAATTTGCTCTTTTAAATAAATCCCTCCAATTTGAAAAGAAGGCCAAAAAGACACCGGAGAGACAGTAAACTGGCCGGAGATTTCACAGATTCCGATGAAGGCTCAAACGGGTCTGAGAAAACCGTCAAACAAACTTCCCTCTGCAGATCGTGGAGCCAATGGGGTTGAAAATTTATCCAAGAAACACAACGAACAGTTCGATTACTGGGCTTTTCTGGTAAATCTTTTATTGCTTTAACAACTTTTTTGTTTAATCCTCTTGGTGGTTGTATATTTTTTTGCTGAAATGCGGGGTTGAGACCCCATTTCACGTAGTTGAAATGGGTTTGTATAGAAAAAGAGAACGGAAATGTTCTCTGGCATTTCTCATTTGGAACTTGCTTTGATTTGGGGTTTCTTTGTTTGTGTTAGCATTCATAATTTTGCATCACTTAGCTTATGAATCATTGTGGTTTTAGGATTGAGACCCATTTTACGTTGTTGAAATGGGTTCGTATTGAATAAGAAAATGGAATTTTCTATGGCATTTCTCATGGGTACTCATCAACAACAACATAGCGAGTGAAATTCCACCAAAGTGGGGTCTGGGGAGGGTAGAGTGAATGGAGAACTTACCCCTATCTCGTGGAGGTAGAGAGGTTGTTTTCGAGAGACCCTCAACTCAAGTGAAGCAAATCAAAGAGTAATGGAAAGGAAAAACGGTGGTGGAGGAAACATGACAACTAGTAGGAAAGCCCTGCAGAGCATACATGCAAGGAATAACAACACCAGCAACATAGTGCGATCACCTAAAACATAGTAAACAGTAGATGATAACACATACCAAAAGCCAGAAACTACATGAATAAGACTAGTACTACGAAAAGACCTTGTCTTTCAGACTACCACCAAGCCCTATTCCGTTGGAAAGCAAGCAATCTAAAGGGTACTTGTTTACTCGAAAGCTGTTTTGGCCTAATTAGTCTTTTTTTTTGGGTTCTTTGTTTGTGTTAGCAATGGTTATGTTTATCTCTCACCTACAATAGCTTTCGGAATCACTGTGGTTTTGGGATTAAGACCTTGTTGGCTTGTTGTAATTGTTGTTGAGATGTTTGTTTTGTGGTGGATGTTATGGGTTTCACCTGGTTGAAATGGGTTTGTATAGAAAAAAAGAATGGAAATTCCTCTCGCATTTCTTATTGGTACTTACTTTAATGAGTTGTTTTGGACCAATTCTTAGCTTGTGTTAGCAGTCCTGCTTTTGCATCCCTCATCTCTCGGTAGCTTACGAGTTGCTGTGGTTTTGGTTTAGGTTTATGTTCAGACTACCTTTTCTTATTTGATTGTCACCAATGGTACCTGTTCATTCAAAACGTTCTTACAAAATTCTTCCTTCGCCATGAACAAAGAAAAGAAAAATTATTTAGTATTGGGGTGAAATAGGTTCAGATAGAATGGAATGTGAGTATATAAGATTTATATAGTTTGAATGAAACCAGTTTGGGATTGATGTGTAGTTGTTTGATTGATTTGTTATTTTTCCATAACTTCTCTTTTTCTGTCACCTTGTAAGTGTAACTTAATGTGGCCAGACTCCATAGCGATTGAAACTGTTACAATGGTTTGTAAGGGCCTTTGGCATTTTAGCTATGTGGTTATGGTTGTGATGTTTTCCTGATGCTGATATCTGCAGGATCAAATTGAGGCCCCTGTGTGGGTGGACCTTACCTTGGAATGTAAGTCTGCCTATAAAGACATGTGAGTGGCTGTATGGGTTTGTTTGGGTTTCTCAACTTTAGGCTGGTTTCTTGAGAAATAGTTTTTCAATCCAGCATTTTCATCTTTTTGTTGCAGGGACGATGAATGGTTCCACATAAGCCATCCGTAAGCATCTTCTGTTTTTGCGAACTTGTGCAGTTTCACTATAGTATTGTGGTATCTCTAAGTTGAATGAGCTTTCAGGTTTCACCAGGCTTCTTCTCGAGAGTTGAAGTCTGCATTATCTCGCTCTGGAGAGAGTTCCATAAACCTGGAGCATGGCATGCAGGGATCATCTTCTCCTAAGCTCCCACCTTCAGTTTCAAGATCAAGAGGCAAAGATTTCCGAAGCAGACAGTGGAGTCAAGGAGATCAGACACTTGCTTTGGATAAGAAACATCCAGTAAAGCACTTAAGTAACGGGGGTTTAGAAGCTGATAAAGTAGTTGAGCATAAGACAAATCATAAAAAATTAACAAGCTCTGCAGCTTTAGACTCAGATTCTGCTTGTCAAGCTCTGAATTCCAGGGATATAAAAATTAGCTCGAATTCTTTGGTTGTCTATAGTGACAAAACCCGCTCAATAAACAGTAGCATTACATCAGAGCCTGGTGAAGAGTGTTACAAGCAAGAGTTGTGTGTTAGCGATTCTTCAAGCACCATTACATCTGAAGCTTGTGGACAGAAGTCCTTTGAAGTGTCTGGTCCAGTACTTGGTCAAACTACTGGGCTATTGTCATCTCTAAGAGTAAGTCTGAGGAAAAGTTGTGTTACAAGACAAGCATCAAGGATGGAGGTAAATGTTTGTAGGCAATCAGAAGGTCGGAAATCTTCCTCAAGTAAATCGAGTGTAGGATCTTCTTCAATTCCCTACAAAGAAAGGGAAGGCGAAACTGAGAGAGAAAGTAAAGAGAAAACTCCAGATAGCAGAAATGTAACTACAATTGTAGAAGCGAAACTGGCTAATAAGTCCAAGGTTCCTGTTCAAGCTCATAACAGAACTTCTATCCCTAAAATGGTTACTGAAAGATCTGTTTCTTCGTCTGTTCCCAGTGAAACTAATAAACCAAAGGTGAGAAACAAGAAAAGTCATTCAAAAGCTTTATATGGAAAACTTCCTCCTTTTTCTTTTATCATCATTCAACAACTTTTATATTTAGAAGATTATGTTTTGGCGGCCAGGAAAACTTTTGCCTTCTATTTTACTGCAAAGTTTGGGGATTGACAAGGGTTTATTTCTAAAAGTGTTAAGCATTGTAGCCGGACAAGCATTTTTTATAAATTGACTTCCTTCTGTTTGGTGGGAGGGGTGCATTGCTAGCGTTTCTTGCCGCATTTAACCATTGATAAACTGATTTGTTTATCCAAATTGTGTGTGTTGTTATAGGTTCACCCGACTAATGTACAACGAAAAGCATTGGTTCCTCAAAGAGCCAATGGACGTGTAGCCTCAATTTTGGTCTCAAAGGCTAGTGAAGGAATTGGAAGTAGACATTGTAGAAGGGTTGTGAGCAGTGGTAAGGAGAATGCTGTTGTGAAAATGGGCATGAGCCAGAAGTCAGTTGCCAAAGACAACCAGGGGTGTAGTACAAAATTCTCAAGTTACAAAAATGAGAATAAAAGAAGCTGCCAGAGCACAAAGTCGAGTGGTTTTATGGTAACCTTTTTACTCTTAGCCACTTATTGTTGCTCAATATTTTTACTTTTTGACTGGTATAAAAGATAAAAAACATATCAATAGTTCGAACTGTAAATCCAAATTATTGTGGTGGAGCTAAGTCTGAAGATATATTGCAGAACTTAGCGTTTGTATTCATCATAGTTTAGTAGCTTCTGGCTTTATATCGTGTTAGAGTGCAAGAGTCCTAAACATTCCATAGACATTTCTATGACTATAAAATCAATGATATTAAGGATAAAATGAGAAATTTAAATATAACCTAAATATAGAAAGGTGATCCGTTTTAACCTTTACGAGACTATCAAGGCAAGTGTTTCACATAAAATGAGACACGAGGGAGTATCACTTATTAGGGGCTTTTGGCTAGAAAGCTGAAATGTAGTCTGAGAAAATGTTAGATTTGGTACTGGTTTCAATCCCAGCGTTCAATTAAGTCTCTAGGGGGATGACTCACCTAAGAAGTCCAATCAATGTCTTCGTCAGTCATTCTGTTGCTAGGTGTTTTTGATCATCAAAGTTCTTTGGCGTCTTTGCCTTCTCATCTTTTGCTACTATGTTGTTCGGACTCTTCAAAAATGTTGCCGCGCGTCAGACCCTCCAAAAATGTACTAATTTTTGAGGATCCAACGTGCACTCGGTGCCTTTTTTGAAGAGTTCGAGCAACATAGTTTTGCTATGGTACATCCTTTTCATTATTCACTATGTTTTTCCTATGAACTTTATAATCATCAGCGCCATTAGACATGCCAATATATTCTTGATATATTTCATTCCCATATCAATCATTCTCACTAACTTTTTACCATTATTGTGATCTGAAATATTTTCAATGCAGGTGAATCTAGATAATAGAAAGGAAGTCACGAATCGTGCAAATGTAAAGAAGAAGGCTTTCTACTGATAAAAGATTGAACCTGTATGTAAATAGCACACACTCTACCTCTTCCATTCTCTGCTAACTGTGCAATGAAAATGGTAAATGACATGTATCAAATTGATTTTGTGATGTTCATTTTATTGCTATGCTGCAATTTTACTATCTGGTATGTAGCAATATTGAGAGGCATAAAATTGTTTGTTGCATCTTAATTGTTCTTTTCAGTGGTTGATCAAAAGCATACTAGATGTGTTCTTTTTATAATCTATATGGTTTGTGTGTTCAATATGGAGAAGGGTAGAGAGAGGGGCGAGCCTATTATCCACCGAGTTTCAAAGCTGAAAACAATAGATATTGGTTACCACAAAAACACATAGATGTGTTCTTCTCTTTGAATTTAGCCTTCAAACATAGATATTGGTTACTACAAAGGCATATAGATGTGTTTTTTTTAACTCTTTAATTTTAACTTTTCACGTAATGTTTGTTAGACCATAAGATTAAATGATATTTTGATACATTTTACATATTTTTAGTTTAAGAGTACAAGTTTTAAATATCATTTTACTTTCTTAAACTCTATGTTAAGTTAAATCAGACAAATAAACTAAAACAAATAGATTACATATTTATTGCTCTCACTCTGTACCAAGTCAATATCAGACAAATAAATTAAAATGGAGGAATTGCTTATTTATTACTCCTTTTGTTTCAAAATAGGTGTTACTTTAGCAAAACAAATCTGTCTCAAAATAAGTGTCGCTTTAAAAGTTTCTCGATAAAAATATTACTACTATATTCTTCCAACTATACCTTTGTATTGAATAACTACTTTTTTCTTATTAGTGCTTAATTTTCAAGAAACATCTAATAAATAGAGGTAACTTGGTAAATTATATCTTTTTTTGATGAGCGTGAAATAAGAAACTTTTTTTCTAAAAATATTAGGACTAACCTAACGTGGGAAAATTGAACCAAATACACTCTATACCATGTTATAGTTATAGTTCATGTTACTTTGAATTATACACTCTTAGCGATATAAGTTAAACGGACTAGAAAATCTTTAGGTGATCTCTTCAAGTACCTAACGACTCTATTAATAATATTATTTTTTTTTGAAAGTGATATTTGATTTAATAGTAATGTCTGTACTAGTAGTAACGTAGGATAGTGTTTTTTTTCTTCATATAGTAATTGATTTGCAAACAAACAAAAAAAAGGAAAGTTCTTCGAAATTGTGTTTTTCAAACTTATTTGTGAGTATATGACATAACCTCTGCACCTTCCTTCAAATATTTGTTTTTTTATATACAAAAAAATGTCCCTATTTTTGTCGTTTTTTCCCCTTTGGTTTTCCAATATTACCCTTTTTCAACTTTTCTTTTTCATCATCTTTTATTCTAGGTTTAATGATCACCTGATATTTGAAATTCACTGACTCGACTAATTTAGATTCACAGTGCATAGGATTCATAGAGTGGAAAGTACTCCAATACTAGGAGTTTCTCTATTCCCAAGACTCAGATGAAGGAATCTCGTTGTTCGTATATATAACTAAAATCAAAGTTCTTTTTCTTCTATTTTTGAGTTTCATTTTAATTGATACATATAGTACTACAAATTACCAAGGGTCGGTTTAGGTATTTTATCCAATTTGTCTTCATACTCTATCAAATATTCCAAAAAAACTTCAATTTATTTGTATCTTCTTCTTGACACATTGTTACATACCTCCCAAAAACTCTGCATATGTTCTCTTCTCTTCTCTAATTCCCAAAGCCAACCCTTTCTCTCTTCAATCCCGCGGATTTCCAATGGACGTTCCTGTTTAAAATCTTGTATTTCCATCGAAAATCCATCAAAAAGGGTTCTAGATTGTATTCCATCAAAAAAATTCACGTGTTTTTAGTAGTGACACCCTCTTTAACACGAGAAAAATACATGTGTTAATTTCTAGCTAGTAGTAACACTCTCCATTAGAAGAGAAGATCAATACACGTGTTTTCTGTAGTGACACCCTCCAGACACAAGAGAAGAATACACGTGTTTTTACTAGTGACACCCTCTAGACACGCAAAAAATGGCTAGTCATCACGAACATACATATAGTATTAGTACTGACGAAGAAGAAGAAGATGATGATGATGAAATAATCGTCAAAGAAGAAGAAGAAGACGAAAATGAGTACTCCCATAATGAGTGTAACAAAATCCATGAACCATATAATGGTGGTGGTGGTAGTCGTGATTGCTTAAATATGATAGGATTATTTTTCTCAAGAAATAAATTGATAGACCCTAAAGCACAATGGGTTAAAAAATGGAATAGAGTTTTCTTGTTAGTATGTGCAATAGGTCTTTTTGTTGATCCACTTTTTTTCTATACAATTTCTATAAGTGAAAATTGTATGTGTCTTTTCGTCGATGGGTGGTTTTCCGTCACCGTGACGGTTTTACGATGTATCAACGATGGTTTACATGTATGCAATATGTGGTTGCAATTCAAGATGATGATAAATAGAAGAACAAATAATATACCATACTTGAAGGCTAACAAAGGTTTCTTCTTTGATCTCTTTGTTATACTACCTTTACCTCAGGTGAGTAAGTTATACCCTCTCTCTCTTACATCAGGAACAGATTCAGAATTTGAGATGTTAACAAGTTGTCGTGTATATGTTAAACTCTTTTTTCTTTGTATGTGTGTATGATATATATATATTCTGTCTTTTTTTTAGTCTGTTATAAAAAAAATGACAAATTAGAAATAATTTAATTTAAAGTTTCAATTTTATCCTTGATGATAAGCTTTTCTTGTATAGGGATGTATGACTATATTTCCTTTTTAGTTTGTAGTTTATGAATTTGGAAACAATTTTGGCTTAAATGTTTCACTTTACCCTTAAATACGTTTAAAATTATAATTTTTTATATTTTAGAATTTACATACCTTTTAGTTGCAATTATCAGTACTTGATAGCAAGTGATGTATATATTTTTGGATTTTAGCATGAATTATTTACTAAAAGATGACAAAAAAATGTGCATGTCATCTATTTACTTTTGTTGCATGTGATATAAACCAATATATTCTTCTTTTAATAACTATTTAAAATGTCGATGGATGCATATCTGATTCTTTAATAATAATAATTTCTTTGAAGAATTTGATATAAGTGCAAATAATATTTTTTATCAGATAGTCACACTTCTATATAGCATAGAACAGATGAGGGTATTGCGTTCTAATTCACAACCACATGCTTGATTTATGAAAAATAATTAGGCCTCACGTAATTAAAGAGACGTATTAAAAAATATAATTAACTAAATAAAAATATGTTATCATTTACCACATGAACTTTTAGATAATATGATCATGACATACTTAATATAAATGTTCTATCTCTAATAGCGTACTCTTTTAGAAGAGATGCAACACATTTATTCCTTATTTGCTTTTTATAATTTTCGAACAAAGGAGATTTAATTGTACCAGATACATGATACAATTTGTTGATTACTAGTATAAATAATGCTTTATATTATCAATATATATAACTTAAATTCATTACGTGATTAATTAATTTTCATTTTCTTTTTTTTTGCAGCTAGTGATGTGGGTAGGGATCCCAATTCTATTGGAAAAAGGATTAACAACAACAGTGATGACAGTTTTATTAATTATATTTTTATTTCAATATCTTCCCAAAATCTATCACTCAATTTGCCTCTTGAGAAGAGTGCAGAATCTGTCTGGCTACATTTTTGGCACTGTTTGGTGGGGAATTGCACTTAACATCGTTGCTTATTTTGTCGCATCGCACGTAAGTTCTATACACTGACAGTATATATTTATAATTTTACATGCATATTATAATAATCGTTGTAAAACAAACATGATATCATAATCTGAAAAATAAAGTAAATAACCTGTTATAATAAGTTACGTTGCTTTGTTTTTAAATTTTCTCTGTATATAACTTAAATTCTCCACAAAATATAATAATGTGTACATGATAAAGGAAATTTATTAGGTTCTAAAGTAAATGAATTATTCTTAAAAAAAAAACTCTGGTTAGCTAGTGACACATTAATAACAAACGTGGTAGCTAATATTCTTGTTTTTATTATAGTGAAATAAAACTTTACGATCTCTATTTTATTTTATATGATATTATTTTTATTTTTATTTGGAAATTTAAATAGAATGTCACCATGTACCTTTCTACTTTAGAAACTCATGAACTTTAAATTAACTTCTCATCTTCTTATTATCAGACTTAATTAATTACTTTTTTTATTTACAATACTGTTCATATGTAGTTTTCAATTTACTTTTTTCATCCCAATTTATGTGACACTTTTCAGATTTCTAGAGTTATTTTTTTTTATTTTGACTCTAAAGTTGAACATATGAAATCTTTAAGCTTTTAAAAATAAAATTTACATATTCGGAAACAACATAAAGAGTACTATAGTCCCAATAATTGATGGCATATAAAAAGTCACAATAAAAAAAAAATCATTAGACTCTCGAAATCTAAAAGGAGCCACACAAATTGAGACAAAATTTGACTCTCACAATTCACATAGGTCTAATTTAGTTTGACTTTCGTACTCTGAATCCGAACATGCAAAATTGAGACAAAATTTGACTCTCAAAATCTGTAGTACTTACATTCATATAAGTGTACGTTTTTAGTTTGACTTTCGTACTCTGAACCCGAACATGCAGGCTGTGGGAGCATGCTGGTACTTGCTAGGTATTCAAAGGGCAGCCAAATGTCTTAAAGAACAATGCATAGTTACAAAAGGTTGTACCCTAAAAATGTTGGCATGTGAAGAGTCAATATATTATGGAACAAGTAATTTGGTGAAGGAAAAAAATAGATTAATGTGGGGAGAGACAATTAATGCAAGATTTACTTGTCTTAAAAATGGACAAAAATTTGATTATGGAACTTATAAATGGACTGTTCAACTTGTCTCTAATGAAAATCGTATTGAGAAAATACTACTTCCAATATTTTGGGGCCTCATGACTCTAAGGTATGTACTAATTTTATCTGATCTTGCTCGGATTTTTCAAAAAATGTTGTGAGGGTGCTTGTCGGATCCTTTAAATCACTATTGAACAACAAAAATTCGCAACGGATAAATATTATAGCTAAACAACAAAATTTATTGTTAATCCTATTTAACAACGGATTAGGGATAAATTATTAATTTTTTTTTGCTAACTACGACAGATTATCGATAAACTTCATAGCTAATTTCAGATTTTCATAGCGAAAAATAATGTATATTTGAAGAATCCGACTTGAGTGCTATACACAATAATTTTTGAGATTTCAAGCAACATGACTTTTATTTAACAATCTCTCCGTTTATTTTTACTTGTTCATTATTATTCCGCTTGAATATTGGGCAGCACATTTGGGAACTTGGAGAGCACAACAGATTGGCTAGAAGTGATTTTCATAATCATAGTTCTCACCTCTGGACTAATTTTAGTCACCATGTTCATTGGCAACATCAAGGTAAATTTACTTTCCTATTATATCCGTTCATTTTTACTGGTTCACTTTAAACTTTATACGACTCTTGAAAAATAATAATTAATATAAGTCTTTTATCATAAACTCATATTAATTGATCTATAGTTTTAGATCTTGAAATAATTTGAGAAATAAGTAATTATTAATGTTGAGGGTAAAACATAAAAAAAGACAATAATCTATTCTTGGTATGTTAAAAATGAAAAGTAAAAGTAAACGGAGAAAGTATTTTACATCATCTTGAGAAAATTTATTTCTATAGTATTCATGAAATTACAACAATATAATAAATGAGTTTAAGTTTTACACATCATTATATATGTTTAGGACCACAGATTTTAAAAGTCTTATAACTACACCATATTATAACATATCTTATAATCACAAGTTTCAAATGTCATCTTCTCCGTCTTAAATCCTATATCGAGTCAGGCATGATCATATAAAATGAAATAGATAAATGAGTTATTACTAATCTTGAATAAAGAGATTAAGACTTTGAGTTATATACGTTGTCAATGTACTCACCCCTATCTCTAAAGGGGCTTATGCACTTCACTCGTTGTCTACTAAACAAGCGTTAGAGAGAGAGAGCAAAGCTCTCAATTTTTAACATTATCAGGTCACTCAAAGAATATCTGCAAGTAATCCCCTTCAAAACGTAAAATTTATAATCTTGAAATCAGACAATGACACAAAACTTTCGAACACGTCCAATGATATATATAACTTAAACTCTTATAATTTTTTATGCATTTGCTACCACAAGTTAAACTCTATATCTTGATATGTAGGTGTTTTTGCATGCAACAACATCAAAGAAACAAGCAATGCAACTAAAGATGAGAAATGTAGAATGGTGGATGAGAAGAAGAAGGTTACCTAGAGAGTTAAAGCAAAGAACTAGAAATTTTCAAAGGCAAAAATGGGCTGCAATGCGTGGTGTTGATGAATGTGACATGATTAGAAATCTTCCTGAGGGTCTTAGGAGGGACATCAAGTACCATTTGTGCTTGGACTTGGTTAGACAGGTAAAATTCATGTTAATTATGACGGACTGATAAGTACTACTCCTTCATCATTGATATGATATTTCGATAGAGGAGGTAAAATTAGCTCATAAGAATATGACCACCCAACTCATCTTGATATATACACGACAAGATATATATTCACTGTAACTAAAAGTTGTGATAATGTTACTCATGAGTCAATTTGACCTACGTACATACTTTAGATGACTCATGAATATATTTACGCGGGTCAAATTTGACGGAATTGATACATATGAGTCATTCGCTCAAACTTAAATACTATTGAACGGATCATATTTTCATGGATCATCATATCGTCGCATTAGTAAATATTATCTATACATTTGATATTATTCTAATGATACTTGCACTTTATTATTTTAGGTCCCTTTGTTTCAACATATGGACAGTTTGGTTCTAGAGAACATATGTGATCGTGTGAAGTCCTTGATTTTCACTAAGGGGGAAACAGTAAGTTTGAGTCGTACGTAGCTATGAACATCAACACTAATTTAACGTTAAATTTCTATTATCTAACATTTTTAAAGTTAATTTATCGCTCTAAATAAAATTAACGACAAATTTTATTGTTTAGGTAATAATTTTTTAATTTTTTTTGGTTAGGTATCTAGAGAGGGAGATCCAGTACAAAGAATGTTATTTATAGTAAGAGGACACCTTCAAAGTAGCCAATATTTACGAGATGGTGTCAAAAGTTATTGCATGTTAGGCCCTGGAAATTTTAGTGGAGATGAACTATTGTCCTGGTGTCTCCGGCGACCTTTCGTCGAGCGGTTGCCACCATCGTCCTCCACATTGGTGACACTCGAAACCACCGAGGCCTTCGGCCTTGAGGCCGAAGACGTCAAGTATGTGACACAACATTTCAGGTACATTATGATATTTCAGTTATTTGTTCAACTGAATTCAATATATTTTCATGTGTTTAAGAAGTACATTATGAGAGTTGAGACTACAAAATCTGTCACGAAATTCAAGTGTCTACAAAAAATTTGTGATGGAAAATATAAACGTAACAAATTAATTTCACTTAAGTTGATGAATTTGTTATAGAATCGTTGTAAATCTATTACATTTTTTGTAATGGATCAGTCATAATTTTGTGTTTTTTCTTGTTATGTATGTGAAAAATGGTATTTAAGTGAATTCAGTAATGTGAAACATAAAATATATAATTTTCACCTATAGAAAGCCCCAATGTATGTATACTTTCAATAAAGGGGGATACCAAGAAAAATGTAGGTGAAAGTCACAAAACTTTAACATTTGTCCCTTTATATGAAAATGTTACTATTTGGGAAGTCTTAACAATATTTTCTTTTAACAATAATTTTTTAAAATATTTTGAATTATTATCTACTTTGACTTAAAGTACTAAACATATAATTTTTGAATATATAATTTATGCCTAATTATACACTAAATTTTTTATATAAACATGTACAATTATAAAGAGTAATATTGTATTAAATTCTGAATCCATAATTTAGAAAGTATATATTAATTATATTTATTTTTAAAATTCATCGAATTTAAATTTTGAATACGTCTCAGATATACATTTGTGAATGAGAAAGTGAAAAGAAGTGCAAGGTATTATTCACCAGGGTGGAGAACTTGGGGTGCTGTTGCTATTCAGTTAGCTTGGAGAAGATACAAACATCGTTTGACACTTTCTTCTTTGTCTTTTATTAGACCGAGAAGGCCATTGTCTCGTTGTTCTTCGCTCGGGGAGGATCGACTAAGACTATATACTGCATTGTTGACTTCACCAAAACCTAATCTAGATGATTTTGATTTCTAAAAAATTTAAAAATAATAATATAGTAAGTCATATGTACTTATGTATAATATAAATCTATCATTAGGTTGTGATTAACACTTAATGAGACATTACACATGATGGTCTCATGATATACATGAATTTGGTTATTTTTTGTGCATGTTAGTATATTTTATTTTTTATTTTTTTAGTATGGTTGATGAATTTTGATTTACTTGAAATTTGGTGAGTCGATTATTTAATAGCCTGATGAATTAACTCATCATTTCTCCATGACTAACGTAATTTATTTTGGCGTTTCAAGATCATTATGAAATACGAAATCGTGAATTTAGTTTGTTTTTTTTAATTAGTATGCACTGATTTTCCTGAATTTTTTCGACAAACCATGATCCACGTCATATTTTAGCATTTAAGGGTCACTCCACAAGAAATTAAGCGATTTTCACATTTTTCATGTATATTGTCAATGAATTTTTTTGTAATATGATTTTCGGGAACATCTTTTCTATAACTTTAACTCCGTAATGATCGGGTGGAACAATACGTATAGTCTCACCATAATCCACATTATTCTTTTATCATATAGGGGCCACTCAAAAGAAAATAGGCGATTTTCTCAATTTTCGTGTGTGTTAGTTAGGCAATAGTGTTTTTTGGTTATATGGTTTTTGGTAACTCTTTTAAAAAATCTTTATTGGACCCTCCATAATGATTTAGGGGAACAATATGTATATGCTTACCATGATCCACTCCATTTTTTAGCATTTAGGGGTCACTCAACAAGAATTAGGAGATTTTCTCAAATTTTCGTGTGTGTTAATCAATAAATTTTAGTCATATGAATTTCACAATTTTTTCCCCAAAACATTTAAGTACCCTCTATAATGAAATGGGGAATAATACTATAAACTTACCATGATCCATACAATTTTGTTTGACACTTAACGACCACTCAATAGAAATTAGATGATTTTCTTAGTTTTTCGTGTGTTAGTCAATAAATTTTTTGGAGATATGATTTTCGATAACTTTTTTTTACCAAAACCTTGATAGAACCCTCTGTAATAACCTGCAAAAATGATACAGTTATCCTCACCATGATCTATGCCATTTTCTTTTACCATTTAGGGGCTACTCAACACGAATTAGATGATTTTTTAAGTTTTTCGTGTATGTTGGCCCATGAATATTTTGGTGATATGTCTTCTGGACGATTTATTTGCGAAACCTTTACGGAACCCTATGTAGGGAGTTGTGAGAGCAGTTGGTACAGTCTCACCATTTTCAGAGTCAATTTTGGACATTTTGGGGTCAATTTATAGAAATTAGACGATTTTCTCAGTTTTTCGTGTGTTCCCTATGAATATTTTGATGATATGACTTCTAGACGATTTCTTTGTGAAAAAATTATGAAACCTTCCGTAGGGATTTGGGAGAGCACTACGTACAGTCTCACCATTTTCAGAGTCTATTTTGGAGATTTAAGGGTTAATTTACATAAATTAGGTGATTTTCTAAGTTTTTTGTGTGTAACACTCGTGAATATTTTGGTGATATGACTTTAAGACAATTTCTTTGCTAAAACTTTAAAGAAATCTCTGTAGGGAGTTGAGAGAGCAGTAGGTACAATCTCACAATTTTTAATGTCCATTTTAGATATTTAGGCGCCAACTGACAGGAATTAGGCAATTTTCTCAGTTTTTCATGTATGTTAGCCCATTAATATTTTAGTGATATTTCGAGAGATTTTTTTGCGAAACCTTTATAGAACCCTATGTAGAGAGTTAGGTAGAGCAGTACGTATATAGTCTCACTATTTTCAGAGTTCATTTTGGGCATTTAGAGACCAAATTCTAAGAATTAGACGATTTTCTCAATATTTTGTGTGTGTTAGCCTATGAATATTTTGGTGATGTTACTTCCGGATGATTTCTTTGCAGAACCTTTATGGAACCCTCAATAGGGAGTTGAGGGAGTAGTATGTATAATTTAACCATTTTTAGTCCATTTTGGACATTTAGGGGTGAATTTACATAAATGAAGTGATTTTCTCAATTTTCAATGTGTGTTAGCCCATGAATGTTTTGGTCATATGGGTTTCAGACGATTTCATTTTGAAACCATTACAGAACCCTCCGTAGGGAGTTGGAAGAGCAGTATGTACAATCTCACCATTTTTAAAGGTCATTTTGTGCATTTAGTTCCAATTTAAAGAAATTAAGTGATTTTTTTAATTTTTCGTGTGTTAACCTATGAATATTTTAGTGATATGAGTTTTAGATGATTTCTTTGTGAAACGCTTACGAAACCCTTTATAGGGAGTCGAGGAAGCAGTACATACAATGTCACTATTTTAGAGTCCATTTTTGGCATAAAGTGGTTAATTTATAGGACTTAGGCGATTATCTTAGTTTTTCGTGTGTATTAGCCCATGAAAATTTTGGTGATATGAGTTCTAGACAATTTCATTGCTAAACATTTACAGAACACTCTGTAGGGAGTTAGGGGAGCGGTACGTACAGTCACACCATTTTTAGAGTTCATTTTGGGCATTTAGAGGTCAATTTACAAAAAATAGGTTATTTTTCTCAGTTTTTCGTGTGTAGTAGCCCATGAGTATTTTGGTGATAATAGTTCCAGACAATTTCTTCGTGAAGCCTTTACGGGACCCTGCATAGAGAGTTGGGGGAACAATACGTACAATTTTATAGTTTTCAGAGTCCATTTTGGTCATTTAGGTGCCAATTTACAGGAATTAGGCATTTTTCTCAGTTTTTCGTGTGTTAGCCCATAGATATTTTGGTGATATGACATCTAGACGATTTCTTTGCAAAATCATAACGTAACCCTCTTTAGTGAGTTGGGGAAGAAGTACGTAGAGTTTCACAATATTTAGAGTCCATTTTGGTCATTTATGGGTCAATTTATAGAAATTAGGTGATTTTCTGAGCTTTTCGTGTATGTTAACACATCAATATTTTGTGATATAGCTTCCAGATGATTTCTTTGCAAAACCATTACAGAACCCTTCGCAAGTAATTGGGGGATCAATATATAAAGTCTCACCATTTTTAGAGTCTATTTTGGACATTTAGGGGCCAATTTACATAAATTACGCTATTTTGTCAATTTTTCGTGTGATTAGCCCATGAATAATTTGATTATATGGCTTCTAGAAAATTTCTTTGTGAAACCTTAACGTAACACTCTATAGGGAGTTTGGGGGAGCAGTACGTACAATCTCACAATTTTTAGAGTCCATTT
Source organism: Solanum chiquidenum (assembly GCA_029582725.1). Lineage (NCBI taxonomy): Eukaryota > Viridiplantae > Streptophyta > Magnoliopsida > Solanales > Solanaceae > Solanum > Solanum chiquidenum. The sequence goes on from JAJOOS010012189.1 coordinate 39,441, forward strand.
TGGGCACTTATGGGCCAAGTTATGAGTATTAGACGATTTTCTCAATTTTCGTGTGTGATTGCCCATAAATACATGTAGTCTCACCATTTCTGGAGTTCATTTTGATCATTTAAGGGCCATTTTATAGAAATTAGGTGATTTTCCCAGTTTTTCGTGTGTGTTAGCCCATGAATATTTTGGTGATATCATTTTCGAATGATTTCTTTGCAAAACTAATACAGAAGTCTCCATAGGTAGTTGGGGGAGCCATGCGACAATTGCACCATTTTTAGAGTTCATTTTGGGCATTTAGGGACCAGTTTTAAGGAAATAAGCGATTTTCTCAGTTTTTTGTGTGTTGGCCCATGGAAATATTGATGACATGGCTTCTGAATGATTTCTTTGCAAAACCTTTATGGAACCCTCTGTAGGGAGTAGGGGGAACAATATGTACAATCTCACCATTTTCCGAGTCCATTTTGGACAGTTAGGACCCAATTTACAGAAATTATGTGATTTTCTCAGTTGTTCATGTATGTTAGTCCATGAATATTTTGGTGATATGGCTCCAGATAATTTCTTTGCCAAACCATTACGAAACCTTCGTAGGGAGTTTGGGGACCAGTACGTAAAATCTCACTATTTTTAGAGTCAATTTTGAGAATTTAGGGCAAATTTATAGGAATTAGGCGATTTTCTCAACTTTTCATGTGTTCCGCCCATAAATATTTTAATGAGATGTCTTTCGGACTATTTCTTTGCGAAACATTTAGGGAACCATCCTCAAGGAGTTGAGGGGGGCATTTAGGGGCTAATTTATCATAATTAGGCGATTTTCTTAGTTTTTTGTGTGTGTTTGCCAATGAAGATTCTGGTGATATGGCTTCCAAATGACTTCTTTACGAAACTTATATGGAACCATCCATATGGAGTTGGGGGAGCAGTATGTACAGTCTCACCATTTTAAAGTCCATTTTAGACATTTAGGGGCCAATTTACAAAAATTAGGCGATTTTCCAAGTTTTTCGTGTATGTTAACCCATTAATATTTTGGTAATATGGTTTTCAAACGATTTCTTTGTGAAAACATTATGGAACCCTCCGTAGGGAGTTGGGGGAGCAGTACGTACAATCTCACCATTTTTAGAGTCCAGTTTTGGCATTTAGGGACCAATTTACAGAAATTAGGCAATTTTCTCAATTTTTTGTGTATGTTAACCCATAAATATTTTGGTGATACGACTTTTAGATGATTTCTTTGTGAAACCTTCATGTAACCCTTCGTAAGGAGTTGGGGGAGAACTACGTATAATCTCAACATTTTTAGAGTTCATTTTGGACATTTAGGGGCCAATTTGCAGGAGTTATGTGATTTTCTCAGTTTTTTGTGTTAGCCATGAATATTTTAATGAAATGACTTCTAGACGTTTTCTTTGTGAAACCTTTACGACCAATACGTACAATCTCACCATTTTTAGAGTCCATTTTTTGGGGAATTTAGAGCCAATTTATAGGAATTAGGCGATTTTCTCAATTTTTTGTGTGTTAGCCCATGCATATCTTGGTGATATGAGTCTAGATAATTTCTTTGCAAAATCTTTACGGAACCCTCCATAGAAATTTTGGGGAGTAGACAGTCTCACCATTTTAAAGTCCATTTTGGGCATTTAAAGGCCAATTTATAGGAATTAAGTGATTTTCTCAGTTTTTTTAATGTGTGTTAGCCCATGAATATTTTGGTGATGTGTCTGCCGGACGATTTCTTTGTGAAACCAGTACGTAACCTTCCATAGGGTGTTGGGGGAGCAGTATGTACATTTATCATTTTTAGAGTCCATTTTGAGCATTTATGGGCTAATTTACACAAATTATGTGATTTTCTTAGATTTCATGTGTTAACCCATGATTTTTTTGTGATATGGCTTCTAGATGATCTCTTTGAGGGACCTTTACGAAACTCTCTGTGGAGATTTAGGAGAGCAGTACTACAATCTCACCATTTTTGTAGTCCGTTTTGGACATTTAGGGGCCAATTTACAAGAATTAGGCAATTACAAATGGCCCCTAATGTTAAAAAAAAGTGGTGTAGATCATAGCGAGACTACGAATTGTTCCTCGATCCCTTACGAATGGTTTCGTAAAGGTTTTGAAAAAAGTGTCTGGAAGCCATATTACTAGAAAGTTCATAGACTAACACACACAAAAAATAAATAAAATTGCCTAATTTCTATTGAGTGGCCCTAAATAATAAAAATAATGACGTAAATCACCATAGAAATGGTTCCTCAGATACTTACAGATGATTCTACGGAGGTTTTTGAAAAAAAATATGTTTGAAAGCCATATCATCAAAAAATCCAGTAATATATAAATATATCATACTTTTAGAGTATTTTGTAGAATCAAGTAAAGCTCAAACCTCTAGTTAAGGTGTCAATTTAATATGAAAATATATATTGGCAGGTCATTCTGAGTATATCAAATTACCTCATCTATAAGTTTTGGGCAAATTTATGACGGTAGTGTCCGAATCAACTTTGCACATATCTCAATTAATTCATCGGACACTTATTCTTATTATAACAACAATCAAGTATTTCTATCCAACAAAATTTAAGCAATTGGAAAGATATCACCCTGTGCCTTTTTGCCTCCCCACCTGGATTTGAACATGAAACCCGTGGTTCTCCTTCAACTTCATTGACCACTAGGCTATACCCACAGGTCCGATCATTTGAATATATAAATGTTGGATTAATTTAAAAAGTCCCTCCCAATTCCTTGGGATACATAATTCCATGCATTATAGCCTACAATGAGACAAGGCTCAACATCTAAACATTAAACTTAGAAGAAGCCTGCTAGTTGCTCTCATCAATTTCAATCAATCAACTAACCATACCTCAATCCCAAAACTCTCTCATCAATACATTCTTGATAAGTACTTATTATTATCTCACACTGTGACGAAAAATAAATAAGAAACAATGATAAAAATTCAAGGTTAGAGCTAATCTAATCTTAAAATCTAAAACAAAAAAGAGAGAAAGGTATACATCCTTATTCTCTAAAGCCAGATGTTGTGCGTTATATTTCACTTATCTTCCCTTTACTATATATTACTCCATCAAAATTGTGGAATTGTTTTATGTAGGTTGGGGTGGAGAGGGGAAGCGAGCAAACGAGACACCTTTTTTATGGCGCCATCAACCCTCCAATTGTGTGAAAGAGAGACTCTGCCCAATCGTCTTTGAAAAGCAACTTTTGCAATGTCTGTAGCACGTCGTATTCAGGGTCCAGTTTCCGCTGCCATCCCTGTAGGAAGACAGAAAAGTATCATGGTATATGTTCAAACAAATTATTACCCTAAGCTTTTCCTTCTATTGGCATTTGGAAGAAAAATAGGAGGAAGATGAATCATGTGGAATAGGGCATGGGAAGAAAAATCTAGGAGGAGAGAGGAAAGAGGAAAGGCAGATAAGTTAAATTAAAGAAGAAGAGATCACAGATAACATCCATTTTTCTTTTTCTTTTAATAATCGTGGTATCCGGCCTCAACTAATTCCACGGAAACCTGCCACCTTCCACAAGTAACAGGTAACTTTATCCACCAAGGCTAGGACAAAAGGGAAGAAATCATCACCTAGTGTTTTTGTATTGGGATTTGAACCTGAGAACCTCAGGGTTCTCAACCCACTTCATTGACCACTAAGTCATACCCTTGGGTGCTTCTCAAGTATCTACTTCCATGGTTGGGTTATCAATAATAAAAATGTAGTATGGAATAATTACTTTTGGCTAGCTTTACTAATAACTGAATTTCAACAATGACATTCGGCAGATTTTTACCAGAATCAAGATAATACTTGAGAAAGATAGATGCAGACATTCCCAGCACACATAGTAGATCATATGAACCATTAAAACAGGATAAGTTAACACAAGAATATAGCAGACAAGTCTATGCAGTGCTGAGTTATCAGACGGTAAAAGCATCAAATAAGGCCAAAAGGTACCTCCAACACCAAAGTAGTCACAATCACAGTGCAAATGTTGCCATCAATATTCACCCTATGACGTCTAACTTGCTCAAGCAATTGTTGCATGCAATCTGCCGGATGAATGCCACCTCCTTCAGCTGTCTTCCAGAAATCAAAAGTTCCCTCCACGTCCTATTACCAAAGTCTACATTATGTTATTCAATAAAAAAATTTGGGGTTTTTGACATAGTTCACTAAAGAGACTTAAAAATGAGTATTTGTATCTCATCAGACAGAAAATAAGTGGGACAAAAGCTTTTACAATTGATTCTCATCTTCACAGTTCACACAAGCAAACATCATGGAGCTGCTTCACTTGGGACGTCTTTCCCCTATATACTGTGCATCTCCTTACTTTTTAACAATTCTATTATTTTATGGCATATGTACATGCTGCATCAAAAAAATTGCCGCAGATAGATGGTGGTGTGGTAGCACCATCCTGTAATAAGGAAGACAAACTTATAGAAAAATGAATCACTTTGTAAGTATATTTGACATATTCATATATGGCCTAAGACAAGATGAAAGAGGATGCTTTTTATGCTTCCTTTTATTATTCCTGAAAGAGGTGTAACGTACTATATGCACTGTGCTTGAACTCAAGTTAAACGAAAATGCAAGATGCTAAGTAAGATGCCGATTTAAATTTTCCTGCTTGGACAATTAATCGACTACTGAGAATCAAGTGATCAACAGTCTGCCCACATTGTACAATTATGGACTTCATCATTCTTTTACAACAAAAAATTAGAAAGCACCTTGATGAATTCCTCTGGGTTCGGACAGCTCTGTTGTTTAGATAGTCCAAGAGTACTTTCTGCAGCAGTGCGGCCATCTCGAAGTGCCACAGCCTTAAAGAACTCCAGCAGGAGGAGTCTGTCCTTATTGGATAGCTCAGCAGTCATACCCACATCTAGGAAGACCACATGAGGTCTCGATTTGAAAAGTCCTTTACCTGAAGCTCTGTCTTGCGGTGATCTAACAAGAATGTTCCCAGGATGCATGTCTGCATGTATGAAATTATCCACCTGGAATTAAATGGTATAGTATCAAAAAGAGAGAAATAATTTTAATGACTATGTTGCAAAATTGAGGAACTGTAAGATCCCAATGGAAGAGCATTTCCCACTTCCGTAAATAATAGGAGAAAAGAGTAAACAATCTCAAGTTGAAGACTGTAACTAAGAAAAGATTAGTTTGACAGCTTATGGACTTCGTATACAAAACCAAAAAAAATAAAATATGAGGCAGCTAATGCATAATTGTTCAACAAAGGAAGATCTTCGCTTTACTGAAAAGTTGCCCTCAGCAATTAATGAGGTCAACATGTTCGATAAATTTGGTGACTAACCCAGAGAGTTTTGTTCATTATTACCATCGCAAAAACTCAAGCCGCAATTGCAAAGTCGATTTAGGTATTTATTTTATATCAGAAGTTGATTTACAACAACATAATACCCGGAGTAGTCCCACAAGTTGATTTATGATGTACATATTTATTAAAGCAATAAGAAATTAAGAGCTCACAATGAATCTAATCTCCATTTCTGAGGAACAGTATGTTATAATGCTCAGAGATTCCACATGATGCCCTGATAAAATGACCCTTTTTTTGTTGTTGGATATGTTAAACCCCAACCCCAACTAACGCTCCTGCGCAAGAGTCAATGGTGGTCCTTTCACATCACACCTCAATATCGAAGATGAAGTATTCTTTTCACTAGGAGATCCTCCATTTTCTCAGCAACCCATTTTTACTTATGTACTTCGGTAGTTTTACTTTCAGTCACGTTTCTATTGGCATATTCCTTCTTGAATTACTTTTTTTTAATCAAGTAAAGTATTTCATTATTAATAAAAATAATAACCAACTTCGACTTTACCGTATGGCTAAATTACACAGACATACCAACATCATCTTCAGTAGTGCATGAGTCCCAATGTGAGCAAGGGCACTTCGGACGCTCTCACGTCCTTCAAACTCTTTCATAGGTTCTTCAAGCTCTTCAATGTAGCGCAAGATATTTTCACCGTCTTCATAAGTTTCCACTAAAACTGCAGGATGCACCAAAGGATATAGAGGTCTGGGAAATGATACATCCTTCCATCTGCGGAAGTTGTATATAAAACGACTCAAGTTAGCTGCTTCCCTAGAAAGATCAACTTGTGACATCATAAAGACCGCAAACTGCTGTATGCTTTCATCCAGTCTCAACCACTTCAAAGTTGGGAAGACTTTTGAAACTTTTGCAAACATGTTAATTAGTACGAAATCCCTCCTGATAGATTCACCAACGCCTGGATGCCTAACTTTGACAGCGACACGAATGGGTTTAACCCGTTGTCTAGGATATCGGAATTTCAAGGTTGCCCGATGAATTTGAGCAATACTACCGGATGCGACAGGCTCCTCCTCAAAATTTTCAAATATTTCAGACAGCTTCCGTCCAAACGCCTTTTCAATGCTTCTTTTTGTGTATGCATAGCTATGTGCTGGTGCCTTTGAGTGGAGTTCTTCAAGTTCATTACACATATCATCTGGAAACAGATCTGGCCTTGCTGCTGCCCATTGACCCCACTTAATGAATGCTGGACCTGCCTTCTCTAGAGTTCTTCTCACAGCACGAAGCCACTTCTTCCTAAACTCAATACCAAAGGAGTTCGCAAAAGGAGCCATTAGCATACAAGGGGTGAACAACAAAGCTAAGTATACTGCCCTCGAGAGCAATATCAAGCCCTCTAAAAGCAAGAAGATAAATGAAGTCAAGTAGATATGTCCATCCTTTGCATGCATGTAGAGCGATTCCGGGGATGTGAAACCTTCTGCTTCTGCAAGCACACTTTGATTCCATGCTAGCTGTCCAATAAGGAAGGCCAAAATGCCAGGAGATACCAGATGTGAGTGAGACAAAGCAAGGCTCATCACACATGTAACCCTACTTATTGGTGGCAGAATTGTTCCACAGCTTGAATGAATCTGAAGTAGCCGTTTCCAGGCAACTCGAGCATGGTGTGAGACTGTCTCATTCGTAAGGAACAAACAGCTAGCTTTCGAATTGTACGTCTTCCGTAAGGTTCCTTTTGCCTCATAGAAAATGCTGGAGGTAAATCCTCTATGACAAACTCTACATTGTGAATGTAATCTGGAAGAGATAAAAGAAAGTCCAGTAGGGCACGTTGTCCAAACCACTGAGTTCCTGGCCTCGGTGCTGGCAAGAAGGGAATGAGCAACCCTTTCAACACTTCCCTTCACCAAAATTCTGCACCTGACAAAATAAAACATGTAGTAGAGCAGTCAAATTTAGCTGAGCAAAGCTGAAATTGCTGGTGATAAATTTGGAACAATGGCAAATATTTTTCGTATAACATGTTCCTTGTTGAAATATTTTTCTATTAGAAATGGTAAGAAAGAAGGAGGATAGGGAGCTCACTCAATTTCAACCTTGTTGTAATCATTTTCAGTGTACAGTTACCTTATAGTGTTGAAACTTTTCTCTCCAAGAAAATATTTTCTACCAAAAGGGGGAGAATAACTACGTCACTTACTCACTTATGGGCCGTAGTTGTTTTATTTTTAAAAGTAACAGATTCTTACTCCACATCACTTGCTTCATCCAAGACTTGAACATTGTTGTGAACGAATATCATCAACACTATCACTAGCTCTACCTCATAAGATTACCATACTTCATCTACTTTATTTTGTCTAAATTATGAAAACTGATCAAAAAAAAGATTTTTTAAGGCAAACATTTTTCTCATATCAATCACAATCTAAACCCTTTTTTTTCTATAACCCTGGTGATATGATCCAGGTTTTATTAATTACGGTTTATTAGCAAGTGGATTAAGTGAGAATTAGTGAGTTGGCAAGTTAGTTACATGGTGGTTAAAAGTAGTTAAAGTTGTTAGAAGGCACGTGCAAACCTCGTGACTGTTCCGTAAGTTAGTCCCCAACTTACTTCATTATCTCTAATTCATTTTAGTCATATTATGCCGTGTTTGAGCTAACTCAAACGCACCTCAACTAATTGCACAGGATACATGCTATTGAGATAACTCTGTCCATCAAAGACTCAATAAAATGAGAAGAAACCACATTGTATTTTGCTTCCTCAGGATATAAAACCTGAAACCTCATGTTTCCCAACACACTTCATTCACCACTACATCACACCCTTAGTACTCAATGGCAATATGAACCTTATACTCCCATCATCATAATGAAAAACCATAATCATCCTTGTTAAGTCCAATTCTAGGCCTAATTAGAAATACCCAATCATAAGCAATATAAAGAGATCTAAAACTTCGAAAAAATATCAAAATAAAAATAAAAATTAGACAAATGAAGCGATATCAGATACGGACCTTGATGCGGCCATTGATAATTGATGCTGATAGGTCTTCTACGATGCAAAGCTGATTGATACAAAGCATTGACCCGCATTTTTCACCTTCGATGCAAAATGTATCATCGATGAATGTTCGACACCGTAGATGGATGAACACTACAATAGTGAAGTAAACGACACCGTATTGACCGGAAAAATTAGCTGCGCACGGTGGTTTTGGGTTGTCGCCGTCGAGGGGAAAGTGACTGAAAAATCTACCGGGTTGTAAGTATGTTTGGCAATTGACCCGATTCCGAATCCCAAATTTTCTTTTAGAACATTTTACTCAAGTAGCCATTTTTAACATATTTATTTTATATCCATCTAATGTCAGATACTTGTATTGAATCCCGATTATTTTGAATTCGCGTCGATAGAAACTCAATTTTAAAAATTATTTTAAGTTATATAGTAAAGGGTTGTTTCATAGGACGTATTAGATAAAATATTATTATTAGTTTTTGACATGTTTATTTAGGATCGTTTGGTATGAGGTATTAGAGAAAATAATATTGATATTAGCTTTGATATTTTTTAATCTCTTGTTTCATTTAGTTTTAAAAAATTTAGACAAAAATTGTTACTCTTTCTCATCTTTTCTTGATTGTTGTATTCAGTGCGTTTTAATTTATTTGTGATAGTTTGTTTGGATTAAAAATTTAAGAAAAGTAAAGAAGACTATTTAGTTTTGTAGTCTTGAGCTAAAAATATGTAATTTATCAAATTAGAGAAAAGACATTCTTTTAAACAGACCAAAAAAAAAAAATTGATACAAAGAATTGAGAATTAACTTATAATTGTAATCAATAGGTGGTTGATCGTGGTTAATTTGTATTTGTTTGAACTAAAATACTAGCTTGAAAAGCTTGAAGGTGTAATTTTCAGACCCTCCATTATTTAGACATAAATAATTGAACTTCATATACAAATATCTTAACTTAATGTATAAATATGTAAAACATCAGACACAAATATTAAAAATCTAACCTTTACAAAACAATTTCTACTTAAAATTAAGATTTTCAAACAAAATTTTACATAAGTACATCAGAATTTGCTTGCACAAAAAATACCAAACCTCAAGTAAATTTTACAATTTCAAACACAACTTGTTGCAACTTCAATTACATATATTTAAAAAAAAAAGTGAAAAAATAGCCACTTTTGAAGTACCATTATTCAGGAAATAGATATTATTTCGGTCCATTTTTAATTGTTATGATTTTTATTTTTAGAGTTAAACTATAAGAACTTGAACTAATATTTTATAATCTATTTTTATCATATTAATATGCAAAAAAATTGCAATCTATAGTAATTTTCGTATAGTTTTTGAATATCTATTTTTTTTATATAAAATATTATATTAATGTAATCTAATTTAGTTTTGAAATTTAATCAAATTGACTTTAAAAAAGGGACGGAGTAAGTCTAATTTACAAAGTATTTAATATTTAGCCACTTCATAATATATAACTTAGAAATATGAAATTGGGAATTTCCATGCTTATACCCTTCATCAATTGAGCAGTTTCCGGTGAACAAGAATCACTTTTTCCGGTAAGATTCTCGTCGGAATTGTAATGAATTTAATGAGTTTTTGAAAACCCAAATACAAAATACAGTTGTTTGATAACATGGATTTTTTAATATTTTTTTTTGTTTGTGTTGCTGTATGTATGCTCCTTCCTTTTGTGTTTGGGGCAGCTAGGGTTGTATTTTGACCTATTTGGTATTTACTGACAGTAGTAGAGGCGTTGGAGTTCTTCAATCTTGGTTATATAATTGCTTGCTAAGAAAAGTTTTTTTTTTTTTTTTGGATAATCATGGTACCTGAGACCTCATGGTGCTCAAGTTATGATTGTCTGGAAAATTCTTCTGCATACTGGATATTAAAAGCAATTTTTGGATTTATACAGAAGATAACATGTATTGCTCTTTTGGTTCCTGTTTAGGATTGTAGATTGGTGTGTTAGCTCTTTTCCTTTTTGCTCACTTGTAAATATGGTCCCTGTAAGACCCATGTACAGATTTTTAATATATACAACTTGTTACCTTCTCATTTAAAAAAGAAGAAGGATTTTTTTTCGAATTCGTAACATTTGGTTCTATTTTCTTGTTGGTAGTCACTGACATTGATAGAGGTGTTGAAGTTCTTCAATCTTGGTTGTATAATATCCTGATGATAAAGTTATGTTTGGTTTGGAATTGGTCTGCATAACAGATATTAAAAGCAATTGTTGTTGAATTCGTATCATTTGGTTCTTCAGACTATTTTTTTTATGTAGTACTGTAGTACATTTTCCACTCTTATTAAGTATTTTCCGTTACAGAGGGAATTCAAATACGTTAAGCTTCTTATTATGCTTGTTTGCGTTGTTCATCCAGTTAATCCATTCCGACAATGAGAGATTAAACTTCCAAATATTGATTCCTACTGAAAAAACAACAAAAAGAAACACAAAACTCCTCTGGGGTCTATGGAGAAGGAAGTAGAATCAAGGCAAAAGAGAGAGGTACTAGAGAAGGTGGGTCAGGTCATTGCCTCAATCAAAGATGCCAAACACGTTGATCAAGTCATATGTGCTCTTCATTCCCTCGCCCTTTGTCTCTTCCCTCTTGACTCCCACTCTCTCGCAGGTGTGCTCTCAGTGTTAAATAAACTTTTATGGTTAATTAATGTCTCGATTTCTGTCTAACTAGTAATGTTAAATTTACTTAAGTCTTTCTCTGGTTTAAATACAATTCTAATTTTGGTCAATTTATAGGTAGCGTTAACGAGCAGTACAGGGAACAGGTATATAGCTAATTTTTTTCTTGGACTATATTGTTAAGTTTACTGAATTTTCTTTTCTTGTAATGATTTAATTGTTTTTTTTTACTCAAGTTAACAAGTGCGAGACTCCCGGATACACACGAGAGAGATGAATGGTGGCAGATTTTCTACAAAGGCCCTGCTTTCGCAACATTGGCTAAGATTTTGTTATATGGTAAGGTTGATAATCCTGGTCACTTAGTCAAATGCCAGATCTCTTCTTTTTTTTAAAAATTATTATGATAAGATCCCTTTATTTTTAACATGATCTTAATATAAACAGAGGCATACTTCTTTGCACTGTTGTTATAACTTAATTTTTTAGTCTTTATGTTTTGTTTTATTTTGCATGGGATCAAAAAATTTAAAACCCCAGAGGATGTTTTTTTTTAACTGTTTTTCTTTTGTATTTCTTTACTTGGTTTTCAGAATTAATTGTGAGGTGCAATTTCCGTATCCTTTGATTCATATAGCTCGTTATCTTTAGTTGAATTAAAAAAAGAACCCCGGAGGAAAAACTACTTCTGGAATTGGTTTTAGGCAGTAATTGTGAATGAAACTTTTACTTTCTCTAATCTATGTTGCTCATTGTGTTTATTGTATTCAGTTCACTCTCTACACAGTTGATAAGTTTTTACATAGACACATTTTTAGAATAATAACTGTTGCAATGATGCTTTTGCGTAAATTAATATGCTTCCTTAGACAGAGAGCTTGTCTAGAATTATCATCTTGATGTCGTGGTTGGTTTCTAATAATGACAAGTCTAATCTTTTTTTTTCTTTTCAGATGTGGCTTATGATTGGCTGACATGTCTCCCCATTTCTGTGAGGATGCACATCTATGATGTGTTCTTTTTGAGAGGCCAAGTTATTGAGGTTGTTCAAAAATTAGGTCCTTGTCTACAGTGGAGAGGTAGTAGTGATGATGACAACCGTTCCATCCACTCAAATGCTGAAAGGTAGCAAAGCATCTTCCACTTTGTGTATATGTGGTTCATAGAGTTCCTATTCAGTACATGTTATCTCTCTGTGTGGCAAGTTCTGGCAAAGTGAGAATGCAGTCTTAACAATTCTATGCTGTCATATACATGCACATGAAATAATTTTTCATTGGCTTTATTTTGTGGATTATGCTTCACTAAATCAGACTATGAAGAATAAAACCACTGCCTAGAAATTTGCAGGCGCAAAACTGTTAAAATATGTAGGCAGTTATCACTTCAGAGTTCAGAACTAGCAACATGTTGTTTTAATTTTAGTCCCAAAATGAGTGGGAAGTTATACAAGATATTATGTGATTGGTTTTATTGTTGTTTGTTAGCACATTGCTTTGTTCTGGCTAGCATATTTTTTCCGTTCTTATGGGAGTGCTATTCTGTCTCATTGTGGTCCAATGTGTGAGTATTATATTGAGCACTGATGTCTAATCATACAAGACTATGTAGACTTGTTTGAATGGTGCAACTCTCTCGCTTCTAAGATATGCTCACAAAGTAATGGTGTCCTTACTTCCCATCTATTAAACTCTGACTGCAGATTGCTTGTGCTTTGTTTGCTTGACAATATGGGAGTTACTCAGATTGCTAGAGAATTGTCTACTTACTGTCAGGAAGATCTTGCCCATGAAGAGCTCAAGCAGATTATATCCCGGGTGGTCCAACTCCTTACGTCTATACCTGATAAAGCACAAGCAGGAACCCCTAATGCGTTATCATCACAGTATCCTTTTTACCTTCTTTTTGGGGATAAAGTTCCCTCTGACTAGATTGTCTGCTTTCATGCAGTAAGTACCTGTTGAATCTATCATGATGTTAAGTTGAGCTCCACAAAATGAGCTGGAAGTTTTTTCAATAGTCTTTGTGTTATGGTCAGAGAAAACATAGCAAAAGCTCTCTCCCCCTCCCTCTCCTCCTCCCCACACTTGTGGGTTGTAAGGGGTTGTTCACTTGGCAATTGAATTTCGTTTCAATTCCTTTTCCCTCTGGTCCGGCAGGGGACATTACTTGTGACAATTACAATTCTCTTTGAAACCTCATGGTTGCATACATACTGTAGTTTCCTTCTCTTTGTTAGTTATTCCTTCTTTGCCCCCTTGGTCTTGTTCCACTCTTTACCAGTGAATTTCAGCGTGTTCTTCAAACATATCACCGCTCAACTTCTTGTGGGAGCACATGAATGGGACAAGCTTTTAGTTGGAGGAGATGACGTTGATAAAAACAAATTAGGTGGCGCCATGCTATTCATGGGTGAAGCATTTGCTCGCATTAGTCGGCGAGGATCAGCAGGTACATTTGATCAGCTCAAGGAAATTGTTCAAAGAATCTTAGTCCCTTTGTCCCAATCTATGTGATGCACTTTCCTTTTTAGTTTGTCCCAAGGGGAATGATACCTTTTTATATATATAGAACCAATTTAACTTTAAACTTCTGATTTTACTCTTAATGAGATGCTTTATAGCCACAAAAATATCTATGGCTTGTTTTAGACCACAAGATTCAAAAGTCTTTGTTTGTTTCTTAAAGTCTGTGCCCTGTCAAGTGTTGAATCGCATCGCATAATTTGGGACGGGGGGGAGTAATTTTGTATTTGTACAAATAATTTGATATATCAGTTTATAAAGTGGAATCAATTTCTGGAATTGTAGATGTGCTGTTAGGTGTAGTGGTTCCTGAAATACATAAACATGTACAGAGCTTCTTACCACAAAATTCGGATGTCCCTATTGATGAAGCATTTCAATTCACACCTGGTTTGCGATTTTGGTTAAAGATGATGGAATCAATAAAAGACCCTTACTCCGTAGAAAGAATGACCGAACAGCTACTCAAACAATTAGCAGCTCAAAATACAGGAGATATTGAAGCTCACTGGATTTTGTGGATATTGTTTCATCAGGTTTTCCAGCAACAAGCCTCAATTAGGTTGTGAATATTCACTATGCATTATTATTATGATAGAACTCGGATTCCTTTTTAATGTCTTGAAAAGATTGTTAATCTGGGATACAACATCCTGTTTTTTATTTGACATGTCTTTTATTTAATTGTCTTTCAGGTCCATGTTTCTTGAGAAATTCTTAGTGTGGAAAGTATTCCCTAGTAATTGCTTGAGATGGATTCTTCACTTTGCTGTTTTTCAGTGTTCCCCTGAAAACTCATCATCAGTAAAAGCCTGTAACCTCCGTACTCTCTCAGAGACTCTTCAGCGTCTTGTGACGGCTTGGTCCAAACGGGATTTTGTGCAATCAACTTCAATTGAGCAGCAAGCCTGTATTCTTTTTCTTTTCTTGTAGCTGTAAATTTTGCTTCTATTTTTTTTTCTTTTGGTTGAGAAAAGTTGTAAGATATGTACTTCCTTTAGGTTCTACACAATATATTTATCGTTCCTTAACTTAAGATCCAGATATAACTGCTGCCTTAGGCCTTTGCTTAGAGAAGATGTCTAAAGAAGATTTAGATGCAACCAAGGATGCAATGCATTGTATTCTTGAAGGAGTGAGCTGTAAAATTTCGCTCTTACTGCTGTTCAACAATATCTTTCTGGATGAATATTAACTAATTGATTTAATTCTTCTCATATCTTTTGTGGTTGCTAACAGGTAGGTTGGAAAGTGCTGACCATTTGATTCGAAAAATGGCTAGCAGTGTTGCATTAGCATTTTCCAAAGTAATTGACCCCCAAAACCCTCTCTACCTTGACGATAGTTGCCGTGAGGAAGCTATTGACTGGGACTTCGGTTTATTAACCCCAGAAAAAGGATTATTGGCTAGGCCCACAGACATGGATGGAAATAAGGGTTGTTCAACTACTGTAGCTGGAAAGGTATTAAACACTATAGCTGCTCCCAGCACACATGATAACGTGACAAGTAAAAAGAAGAAATTATTTGGATTTGAAGCTGTTGATCCAGATGAGATCATTGATCCAGCATCCCTAAATAATGAGGTTGACTCTAGTAAAGATGATGAGGATAATGCAAGTGAAACTTCCGAGTCCTCGAATGACTCATCTTTGCAGCCATATGACTTGTCAGATGATGGTGCAGATCTAAAAAGAAATTTCTCACAGTTAGTGGATGTGATTGGAGCACTAAGGAAATCTGATGATGCTGATGGTGTAAGTTCAAAATTCTTATATCCATATATTAGACAATCTATAGAGTGTTACTTTTGTCATCCTTCTAAGAATGAACAAACTTTGATACCCTTTTTGTTGCTATGAATGACCTGTACCAGCTTGTATGGTAGAACGAGAATCGGTCAGATAACTATTAGTTTGTAGTTATCAAGATTGCTAAAAATTGTTTGGTATTTAGTAATACAGATGCTCCGAGGCTATCACTGAAGTAGATGAAAAAGTTCTTTCCTTTGCCATTTTGACGTCTTTCCTCTTAGCAGGTTGATCAGGCTATTGATGTTGCTGAGAAGCTTGTACGAGCTTCACCTGATGAGCTCAAGTTTGTAGCTTCTGATCTAACCAGAAGTCTAATACAACTTCGCTGCTCCGATTCAACTATTGAAGGGGAGGAAGAGTCTGCTGAAGAGAAGAGACAAAAAGCGATTGTTGCTTTGATTGTCACATGTCCTCATGAATCTCTCAGTACACTAAATAAATTACTATATTCACCAAGTTTAGATGTCAGCCAGCGGTTAATGATACTTGATGTAATGACAGAGGCTGCACAGGAGCTTGCAAACACAAGGATTTCAAGACTTAAACAACGGACGAACGCTCTTGTATCATCCATGGGTGATGAAGCATGGTTCACGCCAAAACCTATTGGTCCTCCAGGAGCCGGATCTTGGAAGGAAATCTCAACACCAGGGACTCCTTTTAATTGGTCTCATGCTTATGAGAGAGAACTTCCCCCTAAATCAGGTCAGATCAAGAGAGGAAAGACACGTCGTTGGAGCCTTCATTCAGCTTTACCGGGAAACCAGCTTGAATGGTCCCAGAATAAGTTTCCCCAGTATGCAGCGGCTTTTATGCTTCCAGCCATGGAAGGATTTGATAAGAAAAGGCATGGTGTAGATTTGCTTGGCAGAGACTTCATTGTTTTGGGGAAGTTTATCTACATGCTTGGTGTTTGTATGAAGTGTTCAGCCATGCATCCAGAGGCATCTATTTTGGCATCTCCTCTTTTGGAATTGTTAAGATCAAGGTAGTAACTCTTATATGTGATGTCAGAGAATAATACCTTCTTACATAGCTACCCATCTAACCTTGCAAATGTCTTGGAATAGAAGATAAGATGAATTGTTACTGGAAAAAAAATGTCTCATCTTCTTTTTAACTTTAAAAATAAACCATCCTTTATCCAAAAAATAAAAACGAAAAAAGAAAAAATGTCATCCTCTTTTAACCGAGTAGAAGTGACATGTCTCCATTTGTAATTGTTACTTGGAATTGGACAATGCACTAGTTTGTTAGTGGGAATTCCAGTCTTGTTTCAATTTTTCCGTTTACATATAGATGCGCACTTAAGAGCTCCTTCTCTATACTGGCAGGGCGATATCTCATCATGTGGAGGCTTATGTTAGGAGATCTGTCCTGTTTACTGCTTCATGCATACTGATTTCTCTTCATCCCTCCTCCGTGGCAGCTGCCGTGGTTGAGGGGGATTCTGAAATTTCAAAAGGACTTGAGTGGATTCGCAACTGGGCACTTCATATTGCTGAATCTGACACCGATAGGGAATGCTACACAGTATGTCCAAGAGCTAAATGTTACTCTATAACTTCAGTTCTGTTTGTTTTATGCACACCTATTACTCTGTAGATTGTTAGCGGACTATATAGTAGACACCACTAGTACCTTCCTCCCGTTTTCAGGTATATGCATAATTCAAGTCCAGATAGAGACTAAAGTCTTAAGTGGTTCAAAGGCAAGTTTCTGTGATTTGTTTTCTGAAGGTGCTCATAAACAGACAGTATGGTTTTTTAAAAAAGAAATAAAAAAAGGGCAGCTTGGTGGACGAAGCATCCTGTGTTCACGCAGGGTACGGGGGAGGCCACATCCTAAGGGTGTGTAATGTAGGCTGTCTACCTTGACGCAAGTATCCTGGCTGATTCCATGGCTCTTACCGTAGCCTAGAGCTCACATGGAGACAACTTTACCTTTGCTCCAAGGCTCCCCTTCAAAAGAAAAAAACTAGCAGAAGGAAAAAGTAAGACCAAAATCCTGAAGTATAAGAATCGTGTACATGAATCCCTTTGCAGGAATTCATTAGAAATTTAATCGTCAAAACTCAAAGATTTATTTGTTCCAATTTCATGAGTTGTTAGCCAAGGGTTCAAGCTATTTGCTTTGCATTGGGTCTTATTGTGTGTCAGGCACGAGAAATTATCTAGTATTGCTTTCAGGTAACTTGTTAATGATTGCACTTTGCTTGTTCAGATAAATCCTTCTTTTTGCTTAATGTCATTGGTATATGCTGTAACTGATATATCCAAGGTGTAGTTCTTGTTACCATCAATCACTCCTTATGAACAGTCTTCTAAACTCTGCTTGGTTTTGTTTTCTGGTCTCGTAATCTAACACAGTGTTTGAGTTTTTCTTTTCTGCTTTACGTAGCCAACCTAATTACTTCTAATTTTGCAGCTGGCTATGACTTGCCTCCAACTCCATGCTGAGATGGCTCTACAGACTTCTCGAGTACTTGAATCACCTGAAAGCTTACACGGATCGAATAAGAGCAGTCTACCATCAAATATAGTGAGGGGGGGTATCAAAATACCCAATTTAAATGGTGGCATTCTTAGTGCCCCTTAGCTATTATCGACATGCCTATTCTCCAGTACTATCCGTAAATATCCAACCTCACCTTCATACTTGACATCCCTCAGCACCAACGATAAAATGATTCTGCCTTTGTTCTTGCGTATATCTTTTTATTGTTGTTGCCATTGCCATGCAAGTGTTTTTATTTAATGAATTTCAGAATCTTGCTAGGCCCCTACTCAAGCCGTCTGATGCATCTCGGATAGTCTGGTTCAAGAAGGTAAATTTCTTGGAATCAAAAGGATGATACATGTTTTTATTTTCTTTTTAAACCAACTTGTAATTTCTTATATCAAATGCAGCATAAAGCTTAGCAATGGTTACTACAAGAATTGATTTGAGATGCTAGAATTTGACAAAAAGGCGTCTTTTAAGGAGAGAATATTGACATGTTAGCATCTGTGGTGAAGTTTTTCATCCCATATATTTCAGTGCAGCTTCGAGGTTACCGTGTTTCAAGTGTATGTCTTCCTTTTCCCATACATGCATCCTGCAATTTCCATCATATGCCTTCAAACAGAATGCAAGTCCTTGGACGTGGAAACAGATTTGGAGATCCAAAGCTCCATTCAAGGTAGCTTGCTGATATGATCCTGGATAGCGCGGTTAACACAGATATCATCGCGGAAGGATCTAATCGTCTGTCTCAATGGCGTTTCTTGTTTTCCTCTAAAAATATGACTTTTGTGTGTTCTGTTTATTGGTTTAGTATTTGTTTCATAGAATGGACGTCTTTTTTCCCTTTCTTGGAATGTAATAGTGCATTTGCCAAGATCCAATCTTTTGTCAAACTGTATTCTCAATTTTATACTTTTTCCCTGCATTACTCTTATAGCTGTTATATCACATCAAATTATTTATAGTCATTCGTTATAACAACATTTCACTATAATGACCGAATATTTTTTAAAATCAATTTAATGGTATATTCTTTGTAAAATTACCCTATATATGATATATAAATTATTTTATGTTAATCATCATTATTGTCATGTACATGGTAAATTTCAATTATTATTTTTTACATTCATACTCGTTCCATTTCTTTTATTAACTTGGTTTAAGATATACATTCCTTCTTCTTTGGAAAACAAAATTATTAAATCACATTTTTACATACTTTTATTTATAACAACTAAATGAGATCTAAACATCAAAAGTGAGTATACATATATAACATCACCGCACTATAACAATCATGAAATTTTCAGACAAACGTTGTCACTATAATGAGTTAGCGGTTTGACTGTATAGTGTTTAATCCGAAGATGTAATGTGCAACAGCCTCTCTTCATTGAAACACAAGTGGAGTAACATTTTACTCAGAAATCAAATGCAGATGATTCATGACCAGAACTACCAACACAACACACTAAGGTGAAGTCTCCAGTAGGGAATTAAATATGAGATGTCTGCGCGCACACCCAACTGTAAACACGTTCATAAAAAACATGATATCTAGCTAAACGAAGGTAAACCGAAACGTTTGAACCTAGTCTGACAAACTCCATTGTGGTCTAACAACCCAAAGTGGAGTGCAAAGAGAAACAATTTAGAAGTAATATACAAGAAAAAACTGAACTTGATAACTAACTAACTAAAACTTCAAGGAAGACCTACTTGTAATGTGCTTGATAACTGTTCTAAGACAAATCGAATCAGCAAAACTACCTAAACTTCATTCGTTTAGAACCAGCAGAACTTGGACCAGATCGTGACTTGCCAAAGTTCTTCTTTCTCCTCCTTTCATCCTCGCTGTCAGGTTCATCTCCTTTCTCCCTATCTGCATTGCTTGCCTCCTTCTCCAACTCTTCCCATGTTTTGCCTTTTTCTTCCTCTGAATCTTCATCTGAGTCTTCCCCTTCTTCCTCGGAATCCACCAGAGATTCACTATCAGAGGCCTCGTCTTCTGAATCTGACTCAGGCTCAGCGTCTGAGGGTTCATAACCTTGGTCTGACTCCTCTGAGTTTTCAGATTCTGAGTCAGAAGCATCTATGTTTAAAAATTCCCAACCACCTTCATCTATAAACCTTTGGGGATCTTCAGTTATAGTCTTCAATACTTCACGCCAATTCAGATTCATCTTGCTCTCATAATACTTGATGTCAGTTGTGTCAAGCCACTCCTTGATGCCATCAAGTGCGGAGACAGGAATGGAATCTATGCGCATGACATCACGCTTGAAGTCCTTGAAGACAATTGCCATATCAAAATTCTTCTGCCCAAATCCAACTCTCTCCAAGTTGACAATCTCAATATCACTTAAGGTTATCACGAGAAATGGGGTCTCTATCAGCTCAACCAAACAGCTCGAGGTGGGCACGATGAATGCTGATGATTTATAGGGCACCCCATGGAACCCAAGTTCTCTCAGAGGTTGATCAAACTCCAGGTCGAGTCCTTTAAGCTGGGGCTGGCTCCACATATCATTCACCCGGTTCACAAAATTCTGGAAGTCCATGTTGAATTTGTTCTTCCGGTCTCTTTCTCTCTGTTCTTCCTCAATCTCATCTGGGTCATAGGCAGATCGCTTTCCACCTCCAAGTGTTTGCACCACATCCATTACCTCAACATAGAATTGCACATCCTTGGTTTTCTTGTTTCCTACCATTATGTGGTTATGCAGATGAAAGTGAAGAAGGGTAATCATCTCCTTCTCTGCTGGCTGGAAGAATGCATGCTTGATGTTGCCAAACATGATGTCAACACGCTCATCTGTTCTTGAGGTCGAGTACCGGAAACCATTAACATGAGCTTCCAATGTACCCGGAAGCTTTCTTGCACGACCACCAAAAGAGGGACGAATGGATAAGTCAGACAGCCTAACTGGTTTGAATTTATTCCCTGCAAGTACAAGTTTTTCCTGAGTCACCAAAGTTGCCCTTTCAGCTCTCTCAGACTCCCTGGCCATAACATTCCGTCTAAGAGTTTTAATCTGCTGAACCACTTCACTTATGTGCCTTGGATCCTTAGAACGAAATGAAACTTCCTTCAGGTAAATAGCACCCTGATTCTTAAGAGCATTTGCATCAACAGGTGTAAAAGGGGTGCCAGGGACATTGAAAATGACACGGATATAACAGTTACGGTTGGTATCCTGCTGGCTTGAAACAGTCTTAACAGTAGCCACATGGAAAGGAACCATAGTACCATATATGGGTAGAAGAATGGCTTCATTCTTTTGGTCAACCTGAATAGTCATATCCCTAGGAGGTGGTAGATCATTGATGCTCTTATACGCAACAAGGTCACTTGAGGCCCTAGCAGCACCCCTGTTATTCCCCGTTAAAGATCCTCCACCAGCAAGACGACGAGCAGTTTCTTCATTCTTCTGACGAGCAAGTTCTGCTTGATGCTGCCTCCGGAGCTCTTCTTGGTTGTTTGACCTAAGTGTTGCCTTGGAATACAAGGCTTCCATCCTGCTTGAATCTGCTTTCACTTTAACCTCCTCCTCATCTTCCTCATCTTCATTGAAAGAATAGGCTACATCCTTCACGGCTTTAGAGCTCAAATGAGTAACCACATCATGGCCATCATTTGTGACGATAACCGTATCTGCTAACAAAAGTGAAAAATTCTTACTCTTTTCAGTGGTGGTCCCAGTTTGCAAATTGTGGAAACCAAGTGACACGTTGAAAACCATTCCCACTCTCAGCACCTTATCATTCTTAGCATTAATGATCAACCCAGACTCCCGGAACTCAAGACCAATCCCAGTCCCAGCAGACTTTGTCAGGTTGCTAACAAATTCAGGAGCATCCCTCTCAACCACTTCAAGAGCTGTTTGATACACGGAACTAAGCTTGTTTCCAGGCTTCAATGCACCAATTGCTGCCTCATGAGCTTTAAGAAGAACCTCATAAGCCTTGTTCTGCGTCGAAGTAGAATCAATGAGAAATGTTCTGGCAACATTTGAACAGTAACTGTTGTATCGTGATCCAACTGCACATATGATGACACTGGCAGAATCATAGTACAACTGTTCATCATTGCTTGTAGCACTAGGTCTAAGATCAAAATTCCCACCACTCTGGAAGATTGGAGGGTAACATATATCAACATTCTCAGCTTTCAGCTTCACCTTAATTTTTGCAGGTTCTAGAATAGCCTTTTCTGTGTCATCCATTAATAAAGAATGAGTTACTTTCTTCTCCTCGTCAATAACTTTCTCAAGCTTCGGAACAACAAAGTTCTTCATTGCAGAAGCAGTCAAATATGCAGCTTTCTTCACATTTATTATCTCATTCTGTTCCTTCACAGCAAAGAGGTCAGCCAGCCCATTTGAGATATCACTAAGAGGAAGGCTTGAATTTCTCATCTTATCGGCCCATATCTCCAAGAGTTTTCCTTCAGGGGCCTCTCTTGCAATATATCCAATGACGACTGAGGTATCAGGACCATCTGACTTTGGCTGCATACGGATAGTGTGAAGCACATTGTCCATTTGAGTAGTCCCATCCTCATTTTTCGCCTTCACATGCAGGATAACGTCCACATCCACAGCCTCTTTAGCAGCGGATTTTACAACACTAAGCAATGAGGCTTTCTTCTGGCTACACAGAAAATGTATTTGCTTGTCTCCGAAAACCATAATCGTCTCAGGAAACTCATACCCTAGCAACCAAATATTTAAAGCTGAGGATTTCAAGTATCGCAAGTCCTCCGAAGGTGGCGGCGTAGCTATAGCAAGGACATCAGAAGAGGCCCAAAGGTCATCCTTATGTTTGTGCCAGTGTGAATATAAGGTCTTCAGTCGCTTACTGAAAGTATTCAAGTCAATTGTATAAGCATTTCCACCTGCCGAATTCCCGTTTGAAGGTGCTCCATTTCCATTTCTCTCTTGCACCATGGCCGTGTCAACAATTCTTGACTAAACCTAGACAAGAAAAAGAAAATATTCACATGTAAGTTATTTAACAATGAAGATGCAACATAATATGCACTCACACATGTCTGTATACAGTGCCAGCTGATACTATAAAATTGCTTAAATCTCATTACTAAAAGAACTTCTGATTCAATGAGACATTAGCTACTATTATAAAGGAGCATAATATAACCCACCCACAGAGCTACCCCCAATGAATTTGAACCAGCCTGCTTATAATTACTTTGATAGCAACAAAAAAGACCAATCGATTCTCCACGCACAAGGTCTTAAAGCCAAGGTAGGACAGTAAGAATTACAAGGAAACAATAAAGAGAAACAGAAAATAAAGTTCATTAATTTGACATCATGAAGTCTTAATCCATGATTTTCAGGAAAAGCTATCTATAACTAGTTTATAATATGAACTTATGAATGCATACATTAACAATTCTCCGCAACCCTTAACTATTCTCCTTGAGTTGTCCAAATGTACTATCCCATCCTTTCTACAGACAAATTTTCTTCTAGAATTTGTCAACTATGATTTGAACAAGAGTTGAATACTTCATCGTTTTTTTATAGTAAACACCGAGGGGTAGATAGATTATTAGCTATATGTTCATTTGTATTAGACATTAAAAATCCAAAAGTCTATTCGGTAAAAAAATTAAGTCCACATATTGAAATAGTTTTCAAGCACTCTTGAATATAAGTTCAATGCCGATGGTGTCGCAAGGCAGCTTTTCAGGCATTTCCTAAGATAGTAGTATGCCACCTCTCATTAAAATCTTCTTCATAAAAACATTCATTTGCTTGATCCTGAATTTTCTTTCCATATGCTGGGGAAAGTACCTCACCCTTACCTTTCTACACTTATTATTATATTGAATTTCCTCGGGTCCCTATAAAAAAAAGAATGAAAAGCCCAGGTGGAAGCACAAACAAGAGGAGAGAGAAAAGGTAGAAAAGAAAGGGGGAAAGAAGTCTAGTGATAGTTCTTACTAACACCTCTTTATTTAACTTTCATTTTTTGAGTGCTTTCTTTGTTCTCTTATTTGGATTGAAAGAAAGAAAAAACTTTCCGTTCTTTCTCTTCTTTATTTTTTTGGTTTTATCCCTTCGACGAATTTTGTCTATAACCAATTGCCCACTCACTAAATAGGCGTAAAAAAATGCTATCAGAAAAGAAGAAGAAAAAAAGGTGCACTTTTAATTGAACTCGACGAATTGCGTTTTTCCAGAGAGACTTTTCAGAAAGATTCTCCATTGGTATTTTTTATTTTTTTCGAAACTGATACTACATTGGTAACTCAAAAATAGAAAGAATATAAATAAATGTGCATACACGGAAAGGCCCCCACTACTTCTTCATTACAGGGGCAGAATATCAGTGCAACTTAACTTTGATAGCCAAAATGAATTCTAAATCATATTTTTCAGTCTATTGCCCTTATGCATCCCAATCACATTCAAAAAAATTTGTCACCTCTAGCAAAAACGACGAGGTCCTTTGACACTTTCTCCTATTACCAAAATTTAAATCTTTTCAAGTTTCATGCGCGTTTATAACAAAGAAAAAAAATAGGAACCCAATTGCTTCTATACTATCAAATTGCTACATATCAGATTACATATATCATTCTCGTAATACCTAATTCTCTATAGATTCCCAACATATTAAGACCAACAAACTACTCACTTAAATATTTTTATTATCATGCTTAACTGACAAAAGCAATTTTTAACAACAACAAAAAAAACAAAATACCACCGTATAACCCGAACAGGTGAGTTCTAAGGAGGTCAGTGTATACACAGAGCTTACCCCTACC
Source organism: Solanum chiquidenum (assembly GCA_029582725.1). Lineage (NCBI taxonomy): Eukaryota > Viridiplantae > Streptophyta > Magnoliopsida > Solanales > Solanaceae > Solanum > Solanum chiquidenum. The sequence goes on from JAJOOS010012189.1 coordinate 64,157, forward strand.
TTGCAGGATAGATAAGTTCTTTCCAATAGACCTCGGCTACAATGGCGGATCTAGGGGGACGCAAAGGTGTTCATCCAAACCTCCTCGGTAAAAAATACAAAGTATATATAAGGTATTTCTTCATGTTCTATGTATATGTATATAGATTTTGAATCACCTAAACACAAAACTAGATGTTGACTCGTGGTTTTAGGATGTTCGAAATCCACCTTGAAGTTCCGGGTTCAAATCCTAAGCACTACATTGCCACTACTCAGCTCAAAAAGAGATGAAAATGAAGCAGTAATAACAGAGAAACAAAAAAATGAAACAAAAAAAGCAAATGTTATCTATATTAGAAGAAACACATGCAAACACTCTCATCCGGAGAATAGAAAAGGTTCCGTCAGTCACCGCCTGATGCTCTATACTTCAATTAGGGTTTTGCAAATAGAGACATGAAAGAGTGGTACTTATATCTGTCATGTTCGTACTTATGGCGAATAACGTTACCTGGTATCTATTCCTGATAGAAGACGGCAACAGATATCTAATGAATCTAACAAAAATTAATCGAGTTGTACGAAAACTGACCTCGACACCTCAAAACAGAGCAGAGGAAATCGATAAGCAAAGCAAAAAATCAAAACAGAACGAAGGCAATATGAAGAAATTTGAGCAAAAAAATGGAAGAAAAAGCATACCTTGTTCGATGAGAAAGATGAAAGAGAAGAGTTTGCTGCTTCAGTTTTTTAGGGATTTTTTGTGAGAAAGAGAAGGCCGAGTGGATGCTTCTAGAGTTCCATTTTAATGGCGGATAGACGCAATTACCGTTTTGTCCTTCTAGAGTTCTATTTTAATGGCGGTTAGACACAATTACATTTTAGTCCTTAAATGAAATTAGATTTTGTGAAAAAGCAAAATCGTGTCATGTGAGGTTGAGGTGATTAGATATGATTTGACACATTATTAACATATTAAGGATATGATTCTGGATATGAAGATGTTTTAGTGTTGAGAATGGAAATAGAAGGTTAGTAGGTAGTTGGATGTTGGCGTGTTATGTGTGCAAGAAATAAGGCTTAGCCTCCTGCTTTCCTTGTCACGTTATTGACGAATGAGAATTATGAAAAGTGATTAGATATGACTTGACATAGTATCGACTTATCGAAGACATGATTTAAGATATGAAGATGTTTGAATGTTGATAATTAAAATAGAAGGTTAGTAGATAGTTGGGTGTTGACGCGATATGTGTGAAAGAGGTAAGGCCTAGCCTCTTCCTTTCCTTGTCTCGCTATTGACGAAAGAGAATTATCGGAGGTGATTAGATTTGACTTGACACAGTATCAATCAACTTATCGGGGACATGATTCAAGATATAAAGATGTTTGAGTGTTGATAATTGGAATAGAAAGTTAGTAGATAGTTGGATGTTGACGCGTTATGTGAAAGAGGTAAGGCCTAACCTCTTCCTTTCCTTGCCTCGTCATTGACGAAAGATAATTATAGGAGGTGATTAGATTTAACTTGACACAATATCAACTTATCGAGAACATGATTTAAGATATGAAGATGTTTGAGTGTTGATAATTGAAATAGCAGGTCAGTAGATAGTTGAATGTTGACGCGCTATGTGTGAAAGAGGGGAGTCCTAGTCTCCTCTATTTCTTGTCTTGCTATTGACGAACGAGAATTATGCTAGTTGTTTAGATACGACTTGAGATAGTATCAACTTGTCGAGGACGTGATTCAAGATACAGAGATATTTGAGTGTTGAGAACTGGAATAAAAGGTTAGTAAATAGAAGGATGTCGACGTGCCACGTGTGGAAGAGGTAAGGCCTAGCTTCCTCCTTTCCTTTTCTCACTATTGATAGTATTATTATGTAATTGGATAGAATTTTTAATGCAATTCTATGTGTGTTGTTATTTGTTGCTTCATTTGCTTTGTATTTTATTATTTTATTATTATAATTTTCTTGCAATGGTGTCAGTGGCGGACCCAGGATTTTTGTTCAGAAAATTCGAAAAATAAAAGTATAAACGTGTAAACAAGCCAACAAAACAAAATTTTCAGGAAGTAGTAGTATATAGTTTTAGTGGCGGACCCTTGAATTTTTTTGGGGTTTAAAACCACACTTTTAGCTTGTTTTATAAAATAAAAAACTAAATAAAACGTGAAAAAGGGAATTGAATGTAATGACCCGGAATGTCATTTTTAGAAATTTTTGTGAAACTACCATTTCATCCCTTCCAATAGTTTCCCCGAGTAATTTCTTGATCAGTCGGTGAAGTTGGTTTGGAAATTTTGGACAATTTGTTTAACTATGGTTATTAATTAATGAGAAATTTTAAATAATTTATTTTAGTTGGTGGTTAATGGGCCAAATCCACAATTTAATTATTATCCTATTCTACTTGACCCGTGTATAAAAAATTAAGTTAATAGGGTTTAATATAATTTAGTCGCCGTACAAGCATATTTTGGCTCAAATTCTCGAAGAGGAGATAATTATAATAATTGACAAGAATAGTTTCGGCAACA